>JAAAKO020018873.1:0-31867 GCA_010015015.2 Bolitophila cinerea | reverse complement strand
GAGGATTCGAAGAGGACCCCTCTAACACTGAAAAACAACATTTTATGTTTAGGAAATGAACCCCTTAGGGGTGGAAGGAGTTCAAAGATTTGGTAAAAATTTAGAAAAAAATATATTTCGGGAAGTGTGATAAAAGTGTTAGGTATTAAATTAAAGGTATTTAAAATATCTATAATAGAAAAATAAAAAGGGAAAAATAAGACCCCTCATTTAGTAGATATTTAAAAAAACGTCTTATTTCATACAAGGGGGGAGGAGGAAAACGAAAGAAATGACGCCATTTTTTTTACAAAATATCAAATCTATACATTTGGTTCAATTTCGTATGAGTCAGCCGACCACGAACTAAGGTTTAAATGGCCCAAAACCATATTAGGCTTACACTGCCCTAAAAAGGGTTTCCACGGCCTTAAAAACTAAAGGGCTGTTTAGGTTTGGCCTTTTATAAAATAATGGCTTCCTTTTTTCACCTTCCCCCTTCCCTCCTCCCCCTATAGCAATTTATATGAAACATATGATGAGGTTTTTAATATATCCTGAATAGGAGGTCCAATTCCCCCCGTTTTATTTTTAAATTATAGATTTTTTAAATATCTTTAATTTGATACCCAACACACTTAGCACACTTCCGGGACGCTCCAAAATATTTTTTTTTCTATTATTTTACCAAATCTTTGAACTCCCCCCACACCCAAGGGGTTCATTTCTTAGAAACCATATTATGATATTCGGGGTTTGGGGAGACTTCTTTATGAGAGGAGTGAGGAAGAAAAAAATCACAGGCACTAAAGACAAAACTGCACAAACGCCTCTTGAGCAGCGTTGTACAATTTTACACATTGTGTATACTCAGTATATGGGCCTCGGGGTTTTTCATTGTGAACGGTCTTCTCTTGACATTATTTTCAAAATGGCTACACATTGACATTCTAGTGCAAATATAAATAGTGACGCGTATTTATTGGTCCGTTTATGTTTCTAATTGTTGTGTTTAAAGTTTAAATGTTGTCACTTAAGTGAAAGTTTAATTATTGTGTTTACAAATAACAAATACAATTATCTAAACGAAACATTACTTCTTAAATAAGTTGTTTGGAAATTCATTCTATAGCTCTTAGCTGAAATAGTACTCATCATGTCTGCCGATTCCGATGAGTATCAACTGGAATTCGAAGCCAGCTCAATTTGCCGAACTTGTTTGAGTGATTCGGTTCAATTAAAGGGAATTTTCTGCAGTGAAATTATTACCGGAAAAATTGTACCATTTCCGAGTGTGATAGAGGAGACCACCGGACTTAAGGTTTGTATATTTGAAATTTTTTGTGGTACCAATAATATTTATCTAGTATTTGTTTATCTATTTGCATTTAGATTCGCAAAGACGATGCATTTCCTGCAAACATTTGTTTGGATTGCAAGAAAACGCTCAATCAATTTTACACTTTCAAACAGAAATGCTTGGACTCGAATGTTTTGCTGCGAAAAATCCTAAAATTATCGCCACTGCCGCTACAAACAGTGGATGCAGATACTCAAACTGAACCAGTCGAGAACAGTATAAACATTACGCAACTTCCAAGTCCATCCATACCGAAATCTGTCAGTCCCCTTTCGCAAGTAACAACAACAGAAAACGTACCAAAAATACAAAATGTGAAACCAGAAAATATTGAATGTGAATACATGAGTGACGTAGAGGATTTCGCGGAGTCTGATTCTAAATTACCAAAAGTTGTTCCAAAATCAGCATCAGTTGAGCAATACTTTGAAACCTCACCAGCTGGTGCCACAAACTTTGAGGAAGAACATCTTGAGATCGACGAAGAATTCGACAACGATGAAGATGGCTCTACAAATAAAGGTCCAATGGAAATGTACATAGAGACTGTGACTGTAGATAATATCAGCGAACAATCCTTGGCCATATATGAAGAGGCTGATGTCGACGAACACGCAGATTATCACACTGACAAAGAACTCGAAAACATAAATGACGAGAATTCGTTTGAGTGCAACGAATGTGATAAATGTTATACATCATTTTATACTGAAGAAGAACTAGATAGTCATGAATGCAAGATGTCGTCGGTATCTAGAAACAAAAACTCCACAGAAACACGTACTTTTTGCAGAGTCTGTAATCTAAACGTAAAAGAGACCGCTTTTAAAGAGCACATATTATTTCACAGGGAAACCATACCACGGCTCTTGCAAAACTTCGATGTTTATCGATGTGGATTGTGTCGCATGTTATTCCGAACGATAGATGAGCTAAATATGCATTTAACTGAATCTATAATTTGCAGCATTCCCGAAAATTCAATTGATAACTCGTTGAGTGACATGAAATTTAACTTAGATTATAGTGTATATCGAAAAATGTTTTCTTGTAGTCGTAAACCAAAGGATTTGCTTTTTTCATGTGACTTTTGTCTTGTTTTCAAGTCGAAATCAGTAAAAGCTGTTTGGACCCATTTTGTAGAAGTACACCAACATAATTACGTTGGAGACGACGACGAAGATGACGTTCAGGAGGCAAGTACTAAACACATAAGAAGTTTCAACAGTTTACATCAATGCAGCGCATGTCCGCTCATTTTTCCAAATCTCGCCGAGACAATGTGCCATTTCTATACGCATCTGTCGCAAATGCATTGCTATTACCAGAACTGTGACCAAGTGTTTACAAAATTCGTCAATCTTAATCGTCATCTAAAACGAAGCCATAAAGAGGTAACGTTTCCGTGTAAACATTGCCACAAAGAATTCTATACGTACCTGCATGTCTTGAAGCACACTCGAACGGAATGCTTAAAGCGGAAGCATAATTGTAAATTCTGTTGTAAGTGGCTTTAGATTAATAAAAAAGTAAACATTTTTTAATATTATATTATACTTTAACAGCAAAGAAATTTTTCTCAACAACAACGTTAAAACTACACATGGAGTACCATAAGAAAACGCGTAGATTCCAGTGTGACCAATGTCACAAACAATTTGTGCAGAACAGTGATCTCGTAGTGCATCAAAGGACACACACCGGGGAGAAACCGTATCCATGTGGTATTTGCGATAAGTCGTTTCGTACGTACGGAAATCGCCAAGATCATCAACTGACGCACGTCACCACAAACCTGTTCGAGGTAACTTCTTTAAGACAACCTATAAAAATAGGTTTTAAATAAGTTTTTTTCTTAATTTCAGTGCAAATTGTGCAATACAAATTTTAAGTCACAACGAACGTTGCGATCGCATATGGCTATACACACAGACAGTGAAAAGTATGCGTGTCCCATTTGTTTCAAGACATTCTATCGACGATACCATTACAATACACACATTAAAAAATTACACGGAAACAATCTGGCGATCCATGATTTTGATACTAACTCTACAGATAGACAAAATATCACTCAAATTCAATCCAATGGTGAGGACATTGATGAAGATATGATGACAATCGAAAATTCGACGTAGTTTTGTGTATTTGAAATAGAATTGCATTATATGAAAATATTTAAAATTTCTAAATGTAAATAAAGGTAAATATATTAATTACATAAGAATTTACACAGGATTCAAATTATTTACTATGTCCTGATTGGTGAATCGAGTACGGTATACTTGTGCTTAACGTTTTCGTGAATCTTCGTAGTGTGTAGCTTCAAATGGTATTTGGTGAAGAACTTTTTGTTACACATCATGCACTCGTGCTTCTTTTCCTCGTTGTGACGCTTCATGTGATTGCGATAGCTGGTGCGCGTCTGCAGTTTTGTGTCACAAATGGTACACTATTATCCAATTGTGGTAAATCGAATTTAATTAGATTTTGTTACATAAGTGTATAATATATTTTCGACTTACCTCAAACGTTTTGCCAGGAATGTGAGCGTCCATGTGGGCCGTTCGCATGCTACACGTCTTGTAGGCCTTTCCGCAAACGGTGCACTTGAATGGGCGCTCATTAGTGTGTGATCGATTATGAATGGTCAGTTCTCCCTGTTGGCCAAACGTTTTTCCACACGATTGACAAACAAACTTCTTACCATTCAAATTACGCAGATGATGTTGAAGCGCTTTCTTGGAATAAAATCTCTTGTCTGAAATAAAATATATATATATAAATTATAATAATCATTAGTGTAATCAATTAACTTACCGCAATGAGTCTTGCACGCAAATTTTCGTTGTTCGCAATTGTTCTTTATATGAAATTGAACCTCGTCGTAAGACTCAAATGGGGTTTCGCAATGCTTGCAAGTGTGACTCTTTGCGTTCACGTGTTTCGTCATAATGTGCAAACTCAATCGAGAGAAAAGCTCGTATTCACAGCCGCATGCCTCAAAAGGACACGAGAAATTCGTGATGTGTCCGATCATGTGTTGTTTTAGCTCAGCGGCACTTTCATGTGTTTCGTCGCAAACGCCACACATGTACTCACCGTCTTCGTACATGTCTTGTTTATCATCATCCAAGAACTGATAGTCTGTACAAGAAGTGTCCTCCTCGAATTTGGCCGTGTCTTTGGTTTTACATGGCTTGTGAATGGCATCACTGTGTGCTACCATTTCTTCAGACGTTACAAATATGATGCGACACCGATGACACGGATAGAAATCCATGTAATTGGTAATCACGTACATGCTGTCGTGAAGCTTCAAGTGCTGCGTGTACAAGCTTAAAGTTTTAAAATTCTTATCGCAAAGAGCACAGTTATACTCAGAACCGGTGGTGTTGTTAGTTTTAGTTGGGTGCACTTTGCTCACGTGTTCATCGTACTCAGTATTGTCCTGAAACAGTTTCTCGCACTCGGCACAATACGATGAATGTGTTTTACAGTGCTTAAGAAAAACCTTGCGATCTGAAAATTCCATGTGACACAGTTCACAAATGACCGAAACGGTGAGATCTAAGTTGAATATTTCCGAGTCGGAGGCCTCATAAATTTCGTCCACCTGTTGTTCCACTAATAACATTTTTGATTCATCGTCATTGCTTAACGATGATTGTGGTACATCACCAAGCATTTGATTGCTACTACATCTTTTTACATGATTATTTTTTGAAGTTAACTTTGAAAACGTTTTACCACATATGTGGCAGTCAAATATATTTGAATGTTCCTCATGGAAATCCGGCTTTACATCGTCGGTATCCATTTCATCTTCATAGTAGCTTGAGTAAAGCTCCTCATCGATTTCATCGTGTTCTTCTAATTCATAATGTTCATAGTTTTCTTCGGTTTCGGTTTCGGCATGCATTAGCATCATTTCATCGCAAACTTTTTCTTCGTCATCCCCTTCAGCAATGTCTTCATCATTATAAGAATCTTCTAATAGTTGAATAAGTTCTTGTTTGATTATAACTTTTTCTGAAGATTTATTTGTTTGACTTTGAAGATCTTCTTGTTGTTCATATTGAGTCTGGGCATGCACGCATTTGGAGGATACCTTTTCCTCTGTGATTGTCTGTGTAGCACTTGACGATTTTAGTACTACTATCTCTATATCAGTTTGTGTATACGAAGAACTTGTCTCTTTGATATTTTTCTTGGAGACCTCATCTTCCAGAGGTTCTACAATTTTAAAAGCTTTTCTCAGTACCTCATCGGTTCTTTGGCATTTTTTCTTAAATACATAGTAGTTCGTAATGTCTCGCTTACAAATATCGCAGATTTTTACAGGGAGTCCGTCAAAAAATAAAACCTACAACAACAAAGCTATTATAAAATTTACTAATTCAAAAAGGGCACACAATTTTATTAAACTCGCGTACCTTAATATCCAGACAGCTCCGAATCATTTCAGGTACTGCCGTCACGTAACCATCCACCACGGAATTGGAATTCAAATTTAGTAGTTTATTGGTTTCGGACATACAAATACGGCACACACCATTTGGATCAAGATCCAGCTCCAATTCGTTACAGTCTATAGATTCCATAGTTTTTCTAGATAAGTGATCACAAATCAAATACTGCGAGTATTTGTAATAACGACCTGCAGAACCGGTAAATAATGCAATTAATTACACTATTTCTAATTCAAAACTCAAAAGGCTCCAGCCAACGTTCGCGTTTAATGTGTACAATTTGCAGAGAATTGAAAACTTCATCAAACGTCAAATGTCGATAGACGCGCGCACAAAACAAAATGGCAACGTTTGCTGCATTTATATATGCGTGTGTGCGTGACTGCGTGAGTGTGATTCGTTGATTCGTTTGTGACTACTTCGGATGGAAACGTGGTATTATAATTAAGTGTTTTTTTATTTTTTTTTTTAAATTACAAATGTAGGCTTAAAACATATCATAGTATATGTTTTACTAAATATAAGCTATAAACAGTTTGAGCGTTAATATATCAGAATTTCAATGGTAAACTCATTTAAATGTACATATATCGTAAATTCACAATATATTGTGATTACTAAAAGTTTTAAATCTAGTACTAACCTACAAGGGCGCAAAATGTATTATTATTTTGACATTTTCATTTGTATTTTTGTCTACGTTATAAATAACATTCGAGCATGGTGTGTACATGCTTAATGTAAATAACAGAAAACTTCAATAACCGATAGTGATATCGTAATATCAAAACAATGTGCGGAATATTTTGCAGTATATGCCCAAAAATCGATGCTCATCAAACCAGTTCTTCAACTGTAAGAAAATATTTACCAATTCTCATGCCTTCGTATGATAATAAACGCATATCTATAGCTTGATGAAGGTACTCGGACACTCTTGAACCGACGTGGACCAGACGTCTCTTCGACATGCACGTACTCGGACAGTGTATACGACATATTTTTCTCTGGCCATGTGCTCTGGCAACAAGGACAAATTCCGTGCACTCAGCCATTGGTTTGCGGTGAGCATATCCTTTTAATAAACGGCGACTTGTTTATGCCCAGAGAAAGTCTAGAAGAAAGTGATTCCGAGTGGTTACTTCATCAAATCACAAAAAGTAGTGTGAGGTTTCATTTAAAACAAATGTATTGTTTTTAATTTAATCTTATTTTATTATTTGCAGAATGAAGCAGAACTACTGTCAATTTTTAAACTCCTGAAAGGACCGTTTAGTTTAATTTATCTAAACAAACAGACACAGAGCATTTATGTTCTCAGAGACGCACTAGGAAGACAGTCACTTCTTACTGGCAAGCAAAACAAGACGATTTTGTTTTCTAGCGTAGCTGGTAAACTAAAATTTTACAAACATATTAAATGTTTTATAATATATACAAATTACAGACAAATCCAATGGAATGAATGCTTTTTTGGAATTACCACCTCTCGGAATCTACCGAATTTCGCTAGGCCAACAGCTTTTAGTTACACTTTTTCCTTTTATTAATTTTGGTACTGAGCCATTGTTCAATGAACAACTACAGGAAATTCAAGATTTGTTAAGCTTAAACATTGAACTAAATACTTGTGCTTTAAACGAGAAGATAAATTGCCTATCTACTCTGAAATCAACGTACTCATTTGAAAAACTAATAAACGATCAGGACCTCAGTGGCAATCCTGAAGACGTTTTCAATTTCTGTCTAAAAGATGAAGAGGTCTACGAGACATGCGAAACAATTATACGCTATCTAAAAGAGTCTATTCGAGATCGTGTTCAAGCCAC
The DNA here is from genome assembly GCA_010015015.2 of Bolitophila cinerea. Taxonomy (NCBI): domain Eukaryota; kingdom Metazoa; phylum Arthropoda; class Insecta; order Diptera; family Mycetophilidae; genus Bolitophila; species Bolitophila cinerea. The sequence continues at coordinate 24,227 of JAAAKO020018873.1, read as the reverse complement.
ACCAGCATTCTGCAAACAATGTCTACTCACTAACATATCATGCAAGCATCCAAAGGTTGGAGTTTTATTCTCAGGTGGAATTGACTGTACAATATTAGCGTTGTTAGCTAGTTCTTTTGTGCCTTTAGACGAACCTATTGATTTAATCAATGTATCCTTCGAGAAGGTAAATCGATCCGGTAATATAGACGAAACAAATGTGAGCTATGATACACCAGATCGTGTGACATCGAAGAGCTCATTGTTGCAGTTGCGTCGAATGTGTCCGAATAGGCAATGGAATTTGGTTGAGGTAAATGTGACTAGAAGGAAACTGGTCGAAACACTGGAATCGAGAATATCAACGCTAGTGTATCCGTTGTGTACTGTTCTCGATGAATCACTGGGTGCTGCTCTATGGTTTGCTGCAAACGGAGATGGTCACATCGATGGAATACTCTACCAGAGTCCGTGTCGCGTAAGTTTGTGTGTTTCTGGCATAATCGACATACTCAATTTAAAAAATGCATATTATAGGTTCTTTTGATTGGATCTGGCGCGGACGAACTATTTGGAGGCTATACGCGTCACCGTAATGCCTTTCTGCGAAACAACGCGTCATGGGATTGCCTTGAGAATGAACTCAAGCTAGACTGGCAACGATTGCCAAGTCGAAATCTGGCTCGAGATGATCGAGTCATTGCGGACTGTGGAATAACGGCTCGTTCACCGTACGTGCACGAAGAACTGTCAACGTATGTGCGTCAACTGGGCGCTAATCAGAAATGCTATTTCTCGCTCGAACAAGGTGTAGGCGATAAGTTATTGTTGAGACTCTGTGCATTCCGTCTGGGACTCGAATCGGTGTGCACCCTTAAGAAACGAGCACTGCAATTTGGGTCTCGTGTGGCAGATAGCAAACAAAATGCCAAAGACGTTTCTCGTGCGCTTAAATAAGACATAATAAACAAATTAAAATATTTAATTTTTGTTTTTAATAACTTTTATTATAAATTTAGAAATACTATATATCTTAAAACTTCGGTATTTTTATACACAATAAAATAATAGCTGCTGCGAACAATTTTCATTTTAATATGAATTATATTATTAAATTGAATAAAGATGAGAATGGAAATTGTGTACGGTTTTGTTTATGAATTTTGGAATGATATTTTAAGTCAGTTTTAAAATTTATATTTAGCTGCTATGCGGACATGTTAAAAATGTATCGCTATAATAAATAGGTTTTGGGGTTTATAAAATGTTCAAAACAATGGTTAAAATATTCATTGAACTCAATTAAAGTTACAAATATGATTTCTTTTAGGCGTAAGGTGTAAGGCGTTATACATTGTTTATTGGATGGGTGTTTTTAAGTACATCGTTTCAATTATGATTGTATTTTATTATATTATATATTATATTATGTTGTTTTGTGTAAATAGTATATTATAAATTCACACAAAAACTGTTTTATTTTATTGTTAGATAAAACCCCAATTGGTCGAGATTCACTGCGATATGGGGTGTTGTGTAAATGTTTGATATTATACTGGTCCTACATGCTACAGTAATTTTCTTGGGCGGAATTTCAAATACTAGCATTAGCCATTTGAAACAATACAAGGCACTCACAATGATTACAGATACATTTGTTTTATTATAACTATATATGTATTTCTATATGGATTAGTGTAAATGTTTCGGTATTTATATGTGTATAATTGAATATGTTGCCCTGTGACCCTTACAGGGATAGAAGGAATATATATTTAAAAATGAAAGAAACAATATTCAAAACGATTAATATTTTTTGATTTTAGCACAACTGTTTGTTTAAGCGTAATAATATAAAGAATGCATCTATGACAATCGGTTTGCGTTCGTGCAGGAGTTACAGAAGATATACCAAAAACCTGTAAATATATGTGGTCTGTGTTTGTACGTTTCGAATTTAATATAGGCATTCTGATTACTTCCCTGTTCGAATTGACCAAAGAAAAAACGGAAACAAAAGTAATCGACGACATAAATAAAATATATAGAGTTTGTTAAAAAGCAACCTGTGGCCACATTCTAAATCAAAATTCACGTGATTTTACTCGTGAGTGACTTTTTTACAACATGTATAAAAATGTCACTCACGTAATATTTGAATCACAATATTGTTACTGGATACAAAAACAGTAACGATTGTATATAAATGATTTCTTAACAAAAAATATAATATTTATAATTATTTTATGTAGTTTTTGTATTTATTTAGCATGCGTACGACGGTTGATTTGGAGTGGCGGTTTCATATACATTATACACACACGCAAGACACATTGGAATTTTATACTAATACTATTAGGGTAGAATATTAGTTAAATTGAGTGATTTACAATATATTGTAAGGCTGTCTTAGTTTGAAAGTTATACATACATGTTTGGAAGAACAAAGTTTGTCTTTTGGATTTTGGAATGTTAAGTATAGCGGGTCTACTCTAAACTTTAGAATTTTGATCGTTTGAAATCTCAATTATATATTTTATTATTTGTTTGTTTAATCAAATACACACACAATCAAACAACATACATACACACACAGAATTTATATTACGTGCACGACAAAAAACACACACGCAAAACATTCTTGACAATATCTAAAAAACAAACAATATCGAACAACATAATTAATATGTCCGTTCATGCAATATCGAAATGCCATCACTAAAATATGTTTTTTTTTTCTAAAATAGACGCAATTGTTGTGTGTCACAAGGCCAATAATGGTTAATTACAAATGTAACACGCCGTCTTTCTGGTGGATGAGACTGTTTTCGTCCTGAGCGTTACCTGTGAGATCAACCACCTCATCCTGGTCATCGTCGTGGTCTATTTCATCGGATGTGTTCGTGTTGTTTGTGTGCTGCGACTGCTGTGATCCACTGGACACTTGACTGTTGCGCGAGAACGAGCCACGTCGTGGAGCAGCTAAGGTCCGCTGGTTGGCCGGTTTCACAGTTATAATCAGATTGGAGCTGTTCGCTACCATCATATCGGTAACCTTAAAAGTAAATGAAATGTCTATATAGTTAGCACCACATGTTTTTTTATTTGTTTTTACTTGGTCCAATGATTTGCCAGCCACTTCTATGCCATTTACTTCCAGAACCTCGTCATTTTTGGCAAGTAAACCAGTGCTCTCTGCCAAGCCTCCAGGTACGAGACGAGCAATAAAAATACCCGGCTGTTTTTCTAGACCATTTTCCGTTACTCTTAAAGACGTTCCATCACTGAAAATATACAATCAAATTTATACATAAATACCATACAAAAAAACAAATATTACAATTCCTACCGAATATAAAAACCTAATGGTCGGTCGCTGCCGTGCTTGTGCAGTCTAACACGTCTGCAAGTTTCTGGTACTTTGTCCACATCGATAATAGCAGAAACCTGCAATATATTGATATTATATCAAAACAATAATTAATAATAAAATCAAACAAAGTTATACGTTACCTGTCTAAAATCGTGTGGATTTGAAATGGCTAAAGATCGTTCAGGCGTCTGACCTAATATATGACTGATTATGTTACGTGGTCTGATTGTTCCATAGCCGGTTACCTCTTCTAGACTATCACCTAAACAAATGACCATACGATTAAGATAAAATATAAATATTTTAATAAGTTAAATTATCTGTATACCTTTTCTTTGTACAATGACTCGAAGCATTGGTTTAGCCGTAGCGATTGCACGCTTGAAATTCTCATTATTGTTTATTGGCAACAAATCATTGTCTTTAGGATCAACATAGGAAATAAGAAACTGCAATGCTTTCATGCGATGCAATAGCTGTACTTTCTTGTAAAACGCATCAAACTCATCGGTTTCCGAACGTTTGATAGACCATCTTCGAAACTCGGCGTCAAACTGGAACATTCATACAAGTTAAATATATTTTAGATTATAACAATATAACAACCTTCTTTAGGCTAGCATAAATTAACGAGTCATTTAAAGTAACTTTTATATTACCGGGTCTGCTTCTTTCGGTAATAAATTACAAATTCATAAATATCAAACAATTGATAACCTTGCGTTAAAGTTAGTAAAGATAATAGTTTTGTGATATTTTTCTACGTTCGCATGCGTGACAAAGAAATCGCAAACATTCCTGTGCTCCGTTGACACAACAGGTGGCTGCATTTAGATTCATGGTTTAAAGTGGTTTTTCATATGAGAGTTTTTCCAGATTAGTAAATAGAAAATAATCCGTATGGCGACACACATACACCAATAATATATATGTACACAACAACAAAACGTAGCCATTATAATTTAATTACCTTAGATTTGATCTCGATGATACCATTCTCAATTTTCGTAGAATGCAGTATTTTTGTTTTCGACATTGCTGTTCTCTCGTACAATACACAACACAATAATTTACACAAATAAAATAGTAAATTTGAATACAAAACTTTTTGCTCGTAATCGTAATGCACTCTTACAAAAGCGGGCGACACAACGCGCGCGATCAATGACTTCGACTGCAGGGAATAATTTTCTAAAAAACTTTTTTTAATTAATGTTTCTGCTGCTAACCACACACAGCACAGCAAAATCGCTTCAGCACCGTAAACATAAACAAAAACACACACGCATCAACTTACTAAAGAACTAATAAACATGTATAGTTGTTTTGGTTGGACAGTATTATTATTTTGAAATCTTCATTATTTCAGCACAATCAGTTTTTTTGTATTAAATCTCAATTTCTCAATGTATTTCTGACTTGTGCAGTCCTATACGCAGTCTTCTGTCACTCAATCACTGATTCACAATTCCACTCATCCACTGCAAACTTTTTATTTGTGTGTGTTGTAAAAAACCTATTCATCTGACAGAAAGCTACGTCACAATTGTATAAATGTTATTCCACTGAACGTAAATGCTCATTAAAAAATGATTCACAATAGTTTAAAAAAAGTAGACATGATTTTCGGCGACTTTTTGATTTTTCTTTTCAAATATGAATTATTTCGTTATGATCATGATCCTGATATCTGAAAATAAACTTAATACTGCAAAACTATGGTATATAAATTTGTTTCACAACGGGTTGAGTACTTTAAGTGCACTTTATTATTATTATTCAGATTATTTCTATCAAAAAATGTATATACCTATGTTGTCTCTTCCGGTGGCTTGTTGACACAACGGATTTTATGAACTGATTCTCGATAGAATGTTATCCAGGATCTTTGTATACCAAGGTTAGCTGACACATATTATAAAATTCCAATTATTGAAAATTCTCTAGCCCTCTTTTTGGTCAGCTAATTTCAGATTTTTGATTCTTGATTTAACATATAATTATAGACCTACGTTTAAATTTACGGTTCTGCTTTGACGAGTTATCTAATAAGTTCATCAAATGATAACATGAAAAGGAACCAATACCTTCCTATACAATCATGGGTGAACAGCCAAATGAAAAGTACATCATCGTATTAAAAAGATACTCATTTTCCTTTTAAAAAAGAAAACAGTAAAATTCTATCAATAAAAACACAATAATATTCCAATTTCATTATTTTTTATTATTATTCATATGGCAAACTTTAAATTTAGCTTATATTTCCTCATATAGTTTCGACTACAAAAAGGAAAAATCCTTGGGGTCATGCATAATGTATTTTATCTTTAAAAAGTCTGTTTCAAGTTTATTAGTACACTTAAAAGGTAGTAGTAAAACAGAAGCAAAAAAATATTATTTAAATAAGTGAAAAAAATAAACATCATCATACCAGAAATCCATTCCGTTTTTTTCTGAAATCCAGTCCTATTTAATCTGTAATTCATATGCCTACAAATCCGTGTCCATTTCCGAAAGAGTGTGCGTGCGAAATTCGTGCGTGTGTACACACTACACTTTTCCCTCGCTGTCCAACGAATTGACAAGGATTTGAAAGTTCAGCTTTTAAATATCTAGTCAAAATCCCACGCAGGCGAAAAATCCCCACAAAGTGTGTGTGTGTGCGTTCGAGATTGACTCGTAAGATTGTGTCCAAAAATGAAATTTCCGTTTTTTTTATTTTATATTGCGTACTGCCATTTTTTGTGTGTTTTTGCATTCCATCCAATTTTTTATCAAAATCCTAATCCACTTTAAAATTGTTTTCTCTTTTCCGTTAGTTACGCAGATCCCACGTTGTCCCTTATATGACTAAAAGTCAACGCGATTATATATTTTTTTTGTTTACTTTCTGAAAGACACATTGAAACGATTCTCCAGTCCATTTTAAATGATCCAGAATAATATCAATAATGCGCGAGATCCTTTATCCTTCCAAATTTATCCATTCGTATCAATAGAAAAGAGAAAAATATATTAGAATTTTGTTAGGAAATTGTTTGTGGTATTTTTGTGTGGGTAAATTAAATATGGCGCCTAGAAAATGCCAATTTGAATAACAAATTTTCGGCATTCTATAAGCGCACACAGCATTTAATTTTATTATGTTTTTTTTCTAAGAAAAAAAATGTTTTTACAAAATTGAGTTATAAATTTACTAAAAATGCAAATCTACTAGCTTTGTATTTTTAGTTTTTTCTTTTTTAGACAAACAAGGAAATAATTTATGCAATTACTAAAAAAAGAATTTTTAGTAATATTATTTTGGTAGAAACGAGTTATTTTTAAAGGAATGTTTGCATTTCTGTTTTTGAAAACTAAATTGCGGTCGTTTTGCATTGCGTATGCAAGTCGCGTGTACGTGAGTGTGTTTCTAATATAGTTCGTTTGGTGGTGTAGTAGTGGTTTTAGTAATTGATTATTTGTTTTGCGTGATTGATTTTGTTCTTTGGATAATTCACGTGATATTTTTGTTTGTTAGTTTGATATAGTAAAACCGACTTATTTTTATCGTATTTATCAAAACTTTTAACCATATTGTCTGTATGCGAGGTCCTGCAGCATCTAGTAGTTCGACCTGGAGTCGGACCGAGAACGGGTATAACTGCGCCGCACTGGTGAATAAGTAGGTGTGCCACGGCGCCGTCTTGGTGAGTAGGAAGATCGTGATCGCGATCGGCTGCGGTCTCGGTTGTCCCGGTCACGGCCACCACTTCCTCGCTCTTCGCCAGAGTCCTCCTTCACACGCACATATGCTACTTCACCCTAATTTTTTTTAAATATACATGTATTGTTTATTGTAATTTTATGCTGACTGAAAATGTACCTCATGCGAACGGAATCTGGAATCATCCAATTTCTTAATGGCATATTTCATGTCTTCGTGTCGCAGAAACTCGACCACGCCTGTTCCATCCTTGTACGTGTCCGCAAAGCACACATCACCAGCTTCACGCATGTGATCTTTAAGATCCTGCCATGATCCGGACGCAGGCAGTCCAGAGACTAGAACACGGAATTGAGATCGCTTTGTGACGGGTCCACGATTGCCACGTCCTTCGCCACGGTTTCGGTCGCTTCCGCCGCGGTTTCCACGGTAGCTTCCAGGACCACCACCGCGCGGAAACTCTACACGCAATCGATATCCGTCATAGTCGTATCCATCTCGAGCTTTAACTGCATCTTCGGCATCACTTAATTAGATAAACACACTGCTTAGTAGATATTATATAAAAAATTAAGAAAATAAATAAATATATATATATATATGTTATATTCTATATTCTTACGTAGTAGAACCTAGAACGTATACTTTATAATACTATATATGGTAAAAAATCGATTTATTTATGACATCAAAGAACAAGGATAAATATAAAAATAAATGTATTTGCAGATGTTTTAAACACAATCAAAGAACTGTTTTAATGCCAAATATAAAAAAAATCAATTATTATATACAAACAGTATTGTAACATTTTGCTCTATATATAAAATGAAATTGAAATTAAACAAAAATGTCTGCCGGCGAGATTTTCATGTTTTTGTTTGGCGTCACACAACAAATATACATATAGTATATAGAGTCAAAAGAAAATATTATTACAATTTACAATAGGACTTCCAAATCGAATCGGATAAAAGGATAAAAAAAAAACAATTAAAAGTAATTACCGGGCATCTTCGAACTCCACAAAGGCGAATGGCGGACCGCGACGATTTTTCAAGTCCACAAACGTAACTTTGCCGAACTTATGGAACAAGTCTTGAATGTCCTTCGTCCGGATGTCTGGCGGCAAATTTCCAACGTAAATGCGACACTCGTTTCGGCTGTTGTGCGACGACATATTTGCTCCAGATATTGTTTAGTTTAGAACACAAAATAAATGATTATGTACTGACGAATAAACAGAATCCAACGCGTCCAACCAATCTAAAACTACACACAAGACCGAAGACAAAAGTGCTAAGCAAGCAAAGCAAAATGACTTTATATTATTTTGCGTATTTGCGAGTTTGCGCAGACGCGGCGACAGCCGTGATTAATAAAACTTCAAACATATTTTCTCGGCTACTTTTAATTTATGTTGCCACATTATATTACCGAACCATTCACAATAGTATTTTTTGTTTGTTTTGAATATATACATTTTAAACTACATTTTTTGCTAAATAATAAAAATTTCTTTAATTAAATTTTGAATTATTTTTTACCATTGTTTTAAATTTAAATTTAGGTGTTTATATTTAAATGTACCACTCATCAATTATTATATTGTTTATAAAATTGCATACTTAATATAGCCTTAAAAATATACTACAGTGATTTCTGATTATATAGGTTACTACAAGATAGAAAATATTTAGGGATGAGGTTACAACCTTAAGAAATTCCAAATCTTCATTTCTTAGCCATTTAATGATCGTCTACAACTTTCTTTTCTTTAAAATAAGTTTTTTTCGAGGATTCATTAGGGAGTTTTTCAAAAGTAAAAATATTCAAATATACTACTTTATTCTTTGAGACGGCACTTAAGCAAAGATTTGGCCAAAATACTTTTATAAACTATTTTGTACAAGTAAATTACTAAAATATAACGAAAAACAATTAAATCAATTTGACCTGGATACAGTGGTGTTTTCGCCACTGTACTTATAAATCTGCCGTACCCTCTTTCCAAGATGTCCGCGGTTGACGTTTTTGTCAAGTACCTCTCTCGCAAGTGTAATAGAGTATACAGTACATAGAATATTCATTTATATTTTGCTGCAGGTTTTTTCTCAAAAAGTGTTTTTTTTAAAGTGATGATAATGTGCCAGACAATTGAATAGAGATCGCTAACAGAGTGTTCTAGTTGCGACTCTCGTGTGAACCATGGATTGCCATCAGATACTGAGCGGGGCGTGTAATGCTGGCGATCGATGTTTCGCCATTGGATCCGTGGAGGGAATTCCATTTACAGTGAGTGCGCCTTGTGTGTTCGATTTTTCCCAAAAAAAAATCGTGTTCGACTATTTTTTGAAAGTGTATGCGAGTTTCGGTACACTTAATTTTCTGGAGCCCTACGATTTCTGTGGGGCTCAAGTGCCCTATAATCTTTCTTACGTAGAGAAAAACGAAATGGACGTCGGATTTTTTGCCATATAATTATGGTGTTAAATTACGTGACAATAATTTAATTTTCTGGGCGCGGATTAGTGTTCTTCTCTCTGTTCCTTTCACAGGCCTAATTTCCTGAAGAGTACATTTTTTTGCATTTTACATGTCCTCGAAAACAACTCCCTAAATTGCAACATTATTTTGTATATTGTTTTCAATTTCAGTTCTAGTCAGCTGACTAGGTGTCTTTCATTTCTTTAAGCTAAGCAGAGTAGAAAGGCCTACGACGCGCGCAGTTTACGTTTGTGTGTGTGTGTGCGCGATTGGCTTTGAATGCGTATGTGTGATGTTGATTCTGAAAATGCTATTTAAATTTATTTATTAATAAATCATAGTGTAAATAAGGACGTCGACCTGATGACCTAATACTATGAATCGATCACCATTCTTGGCCAATAAAAATAAAATAATTGATAAATTTTCTTCGCTTTTTTATCTTTTATTAGTTTGTGTCGTTAATTGGTTGATTCCGAAATGTCTAAATGCATAAAACTTGTCAACAGTATATAATTTTCATCTACAATATGATCACGACTGCCATCAGAGAAATATACCAATACATATACAATGTGTAAATGCGCGCGCACTCAAGGTCGTTTTGTAGCAAAGCAAATAAATGTTTACTTGTTTATGTCGTAAGCATTGTTTATAATATTTTCAAAATATTTTTTACTAAATACTGATAAAATTATTTACCAAAATTTATATTTATATATATTTATGTTTTAGGCATACGCAGCTGGCTGCAATATTGTGGTATTGGCCAGCACATTCGAACGCGTCCAAATTATCTCTGGTGCCACGCACAATTACATTCGGATATCTGCGTTAGACTGCAGCACCGACACCGGAAAGATTGCGGCAGCATACGAGGACAAGGTGTGCATCTTCGAACCAACTCCGCTGATTCACAGTGACTTGTCACCGCCTCACGGACTTGAGTATAGGTAAGCAAGCTCCTTACTTATATGTAAATATACAATTTAGTCATCGTATCTTTATCATGTCAATCAATAAGCAACACATTGTATTTTTACTGATAACACAAAACGGCACAACCAGATAACAGCCATTTGCTGAGAAATTGTTTTCGCAAATTTTATTGTATGCAAACAAATAATGAAAATAGTTTTTTTTCATGAATATTTTACATTATTGTACTTGTAAAAAATAATCTATAGAATGATTTTTTTTATTTTAGGTGGGTTCAAACAGGAAGTCTACAAGCGAGCTCACACATCAGTTCGTTGTCATGGAATTTGGAAGGAACCCGTCTACTCACAGGCGGCACAAAAATTGAACTCTGGCACGAACGTATGTCAAACAAGGATGAAGAGCCAACTGCTGTCACATTTGAGATCGGCGGTTTTGATCGAGATCCACGTACGCCGACTGCCGAGGAAGAAGACGAGACCGGCTGGGATTGTGTATGGAAATGCCAGACTGCCACACCAGTGCATCACATGGCATTCAGCCCAGATGGTACATTGTTTGCTACCTCTGGAAAGAGTGACCGCCTTGTGAAGGTTTGGTACGAGAATAAGCATTGTAAGTTGTGTCATTATTATCTCATTAATATTTATAATCGTTTTATATTGTTATTCCGTTTCGTCTGTCCAGTGTTGTTTCCTAACAAAAGCATGGATAACGCTCAGTTTGGATCGATGAGTTGCGCTAATCTTGAGATAAACTACGGATTTGTGTACATTGCACATCCACGTGCTGTAACGCACATTTCATGGCGCAAGACCAGCAAATACATGCCAAAGGGTTCTGTGTCTAACATGCTAGTGACATCTTGCCTGGACAATATATGTCGCATTTGGATTGAAACCGTTTTGCCTGACGATGGACTCGTGAATATGAACCAGTTCGATCCGCTTGCTTCGCAAAACCCTAAATTTCGGACGCATCGCCACAAACATCGATTTATGCAGCGTCTCAAGCATATGAAGACATGTTTTCACATACGAAGGCATGCCAAGCATCACGCCGGCACCGGTATGCTGGGTGTTGGGGCCGCTTTCGGTGGACCTGGAGCCGGCATGAATTTGGGTCACTCGCCAATACCGTCTTTGCCATCGACGTACAGTGTACATGATTTCCATTCGTATGGATACCATGGAACAGGTGTTACACCAGGCCTTCATTTCCATTTGGCTGCATCGATTAATGCTGAGACTGACATTCCGCTGGTGCCATCTATGGAAACAACGGATCCATCGAATCAGCCCAATTTCATACTACACTGGCTGAACAACAAAGAAATGCACTTTTCTCTGCAAGCCGAAGCTATACTTCAGGAGCTCACTAAAAAAGTTATTGAAAAAGAGCAGCTGGCAAACCTTTCAAATGGCAACAGTGAATTTCACTCAGACGGGCATGATGCTAACGATGCTGACCAGCAACAAGCTCACGCAGATGAGCCACGAAAACGGGTCGGAAAATTGAACAAGACAAACTCTCATGATGAAAGCAACAGCGATGAGCATTACACGCATTCGATTAGGTCAGGCGGTGGCGGCGGGCCAGCAGGAGTCACAAGTCATCCGGTCTCAAATACCACTTCTTTGAATTCATTGACTACCGATCAAGGAGTGCACGTACCCGATGCACTGGACATGAAAATTGAGTGTCTACTGCGCGACTGGCACCACAGCCCCGATTTGCTATTTTCCATTCATCCGATTGACGGAAGCTACCTTATATGGGTAGTAGAGTGGCTTGACGAGTACCACCCAGGTGCATTTCGCCAAGCCCAAGTATCGTTTTCCACCAGAATTCCGTCAGGATTTCCACTGGGCGATGCCATGTCTATGTCGACTACAGTTAGTCTCTACAATACCGGCGGTCATTTGTTGCACTTCAAGGAAATGGTAAAAGGAGTAAAACCACCAGTTGGTGGTGGTTCGACCACTGCTGCTGGTGATATTGCTGCTAACGATATTATAACACCACTGCCCAGTGTGCAGGAAGAAAACGAGATCGAGTGGACAACAAAAGCAGGTGAGAATGACGATAATGATGAGGGTACTGATAAAGCAGCCGAGACTCAGCCCAGTTTGTCAAATGACACAGCAAACGAGTCCACATCGTCTGACATTGTGTCTGCACCACCTTCACCTACAATTTCTATGGTAACAAAACACTCGAATGGAACCCTTAATCTGTGGCAACTCACCTTTGCTGACAAGACCAAATTTACGCAAGTCCTGAGTATTGGTCATGTGTCCAGAGCTTCTGGGCATAGATTCAGAGTGAACGATATAACCTGTCATCCGGTGCTACCATTACTGCTGACAACATCGCATCATAACATTCCTGATATACCAACCGGTGGCGCACAGATTCCTGGTAAAAACACTCCCGATCGTCATGCGCGTGCCAAAGACGTATGCGTTCCAATGGGATTTTGCAGTGAGTTGATATTGTGGCGCGTCGATGCCGTTGGACCACTATCACAATCGGGTGGCGTCAGTGAACTGGCTCGCATCAATTCACTGGAAATGTCTGCGTTCAGCAATGTAGCCTGGATACCAACGTTGTTGCCCAGCACTACACTTGGTTCGCTCAGCAATTCTCCATCAGCTTGCTTTGTGGCCAGTGACGGTGAATGTCTACGTGTTTATCAAGCTGTTATCGATGCCCGCACTTTGCTGGCAGAGGTATCAAGCTCCGAGCGTCGTTCGCGTATTACAGACTCATTAGTGTCTTTGTCTACGGACTGCTCATCCGAGAATGGTATGCACCATCATGATTCACCGTTACACAGTAAAATCAAAATTGTCTCGCAACAGTCGACCGCTCGACCAGGATGCATTATTCAGCTGGACGGCATTGCGGATGCTACCCATGATTGGCAAAACACACAATTCCTGCATGTGTTCCAGGAGCAACTCATTACAGGAGAACGAACTGATTTTAGACCATCCTTAATACCGGAAACTGATTTGGGATTCATGGAAACCCAAATGGGAGCAATGGTTGATTTACAACAAAACTCCGTATTTGAGGAACCTTTCTACATAGTTCTGATTGAACGCACACAGAACGGAAGCACCATTCACATGTGGCGCATTGTGATTGCATCCCAACCGCAGGCTGCCGAGATGACCGAAAGTTCGATGTATGTACCAGACAGTAATTTAGTACAAGATTTAGATGAACCAGAACCAGGACCACGGCATTCTATAGCTGGTATGCATGCTCCGTTAGCTAGTCACGATCCAGACACAGATGCACCGCACGTAAGCATCACTACAACCAAAGTATGTACACAAGAGTTACCACTGCCCGATGGTGTAGATGTTGTACATGCCTCACCAGCTGCTGGTCATCTCAGCTCCTCTTCTATCTATCCGGCGTGCTTTGCACCGTACATTATTGTAACCGCTTGCTCAGATTCAACGTCACGTTTTTGGCGTTGCAAGATCACAAAACCGGACAACGATGAAAGTGAGAATCTTTCGAAAATGCGTTACGAGTGGTGCGAATGGGATATGCTGAGCAAAGGACGCGAGTCTGTTATTAACATCATGGGTCAGCCACTGCATATCAGCGCTGCTTATTCAGGACGAATTGCATGTGCTTACAAGCATGGAAAATCTTTTACTCGCCCACACAAAGGTGATCCTGATTCGCGCTATGTCAATCTTTGCGTAGCCATTTATGAATGTGAGAGTACCGGTGGTAGTGAATGGGTATTAGAAGATACAATTAATCTACGCAATGTACATTTACCACGGATTAACCTCGATCCGCATTTGGATCTAAGCTATCTACAGCAAGACAATAGGCAATTGCAGAAAAAACAACGTGCTCACCAGGTATTCCAGACGTTGGCACATGAAGAGACCCGATCGCCACGCAACGGAGACGTTACACCGGATGGTCTGACCAAAACGGGTCCAGGCCTACTGGCCGTACCTAGTTTCAGTACATTGCAGTCGCTTCGAAAGAGTATCATAGAGAATGGTAATACATGCCCGTTGACACAAAAGCACCTGGTGCAATTGGATTGGGTGTCCAAAGAGGATGGTTCGCATATTTTAACTGTTGCCGTTGGTAGTAAAATTCTACTCTACACGCCCGTATCAAGTGACTTAGCACAAGCAAACATAAAAGCTATGAAGGAGTCTCAATCAACAAATCGACCAATACTACGTAAGGCTAGTTCATTGGCACAGCCACATTTCAAGGACGAGATCCGCTGGATGAAACTGCGACAGATCGACTTGAGCACTGCCGACGGGCTACCACCATTACCGATGCAAATGTCATGGGTACGTGATGGTATTCTGGTCGTTGGTATGGACTCGGAAATGCACGTCTACTCACAATGGAAGTCCAATCAAGCCCATGGCATTGTGGACATTGAAGACATGTACGACACACGAAACCTGCGTGACGAAGATTTACGTACGATGGCAATGGAGAATACACAACGTCGTCTAGCCAATGTCGCCTCGATGCCACATCTTTCGAGAGTGAGCACTATGAATTTGCAGATGCTGTCGAACGAGAAGAAGCGCAAGTTAGGCTCTAACAGTACTTCACATTTGACAAATGGAACAACCGAACAGGTACCAGCACCCGATTACATGCCCGACTATGGTCTGTTTGAAGCATCACGCATCGCGTGTCCGGTACTGCCACAATACCATCCAAAGCAGCTGATGGAACTTTTGAACTCTGGCAAAATTCGTTGGGTAAAAGCTATCCTGGCACATTTGGTGCGCTGTATTAGTGGCACGTATTCTGTGTGCAATGCTCCCGGAGACGAAGAAAGCTTACGTCAGGTATGTACAATATTTACTTGTTACATTTTATTGATATAATGTTAATAAATTTGTAATAATACTAACAAATGTCAACTAGTGTAAATATAGCTATTCACAATTAACTTTGAAACGCCCACTTTTCATCAGCACCCACTTAGGGCTTCTGGCACACTATTACTTTACCAGCAGTATAATTTCTACACACACACACGCACATACATGCAGACAAAACTTATTTAATACTACTACGGATCTTCCGCATATTCCTAAATTTAAATTTTGAAGTTTTATGAATTTCCTTTTCTCTTATACAATTGTATGTTATTGAACATATGTTTAATTAAACATTAGGAAAAACAGTAAACTTAAGTGGGTATGAGCGTATTTTCCTCAAACGTTTTTTTACAACGTTTTGACTTCCCTTTTGATCCTCCCCATCCACTCGCTCCAGTTCAACTTTGAACAAAACTATTCCGTCTTATCGTACTAAAAATCTAAACCAACCATCGACGAATTACTTGCAGCGAGGTTGGTCGAGATCTCGAACTTTATCGGTAAGCTACCAGGCCGGTATCGCAAGCCCATCAGAGCAACGAGGATCTACGACACAGGTTCGATCACATACTTTATATAGAATCACACACACACAAATGCAATTGGTTACTTTTTTTTGTTCTTGCTTATTGTGGCCATACATATTTCATAATAAGAATTCATTTAAATTGTTTGCACTGTAAAAAAATTGTATCCTCTATTCGGGTAATATCACCCACCAGAATCACGTGGTTTGGATTTAGATTTTTTTTAATGATAACATTTATATTCATTATGATTTCTGACTTTCACGCCGTAGATGCCTGAAGAGCTGACACTTGACTATGCAGAAATTACATCAATTCCGCCACTACCACTCTGGACGTTGCTGGCCGCCGACAAAGAGGATGCCGGATTATTAGCAAAAAAGAATGAAGACGTCAAGGTAAACATTGAAAATAAAATAATATTTGGTCTGTCTTCAATAAAAACATAATTGCAGGATTACAATGCTCTTTTCGACGAAAACTTTGGTGGCGATGAATCACTGGACGAACTACTTGAAGACGAATCTGAGAAACGACAACGATTTGCTCGCCGCTCCTCAGTGCCTGAACGCCAGAGTCTCTCACACTTTGGACCACGTCAGGGACAACTTTTGTCCCGTCTATTGACACACACCCATCTGCCGGGTCTGTCTTCGCTCGATCAAATGCATTTGCTTGCACTGGCCGACACGGTGGCCACGTGCAATACTGATTTTGCCGAACGTTTCCTTAATGATGCCGCTAAATCGGCCATTGCCAAAGAAAACCATCAGACCGGCAATACAAGTGGCCAAGATCACAGTGTTTCTACGGATTCCCTAGACGACTGTGGTCTTCGTTTCTTGCTGGCCATGAAGCACTTTTCATACTTGCTGCGTTGCCTTCCGCTTGTGCAACGCACGCAGTTCCAGAAACAAGGTGTGGGCACCTCGAACCTTGTCTGGGCATTCCACTCGGAAAGCGAAGAAGAGATGCTAAATCTGATTCCGTCATACGCTAAGAACCAAGCAAAATGGTCTACACTTAAAGAGCTTGGCGTTGGCTGGTGGTTGCGCAACAATACACTGCTTAAACAGTGCATCGAACGTCTAGCAAAGTCTGCCTACCAGGCAAAACAGGACCCCTTGGACGCAGCCATTTACTATATCGCCATGAAAAAGAAGTCACTTGTCTGGGGTTTGTATCGATCGCAACGCGACGAAAAGATGACAGCATTCTTTGCAAACAATTTCAGTGATGACCGTTGGCGCAAGGCAGCACTCAAGAATGCCTTTGCACTGCTGGGCAAGCAACGGTTCGAGCACGCGGTTGCATTTTTCCTGCTGGCCGGGTCACTAAACGATGCCATCGAAGTGTGTCTCACTAAACTAGACGATTTGCAACTGGCACTGGTCATAACCAGACTTTACGAGGGTGAACATGATGCTACACCACCAAACTATAAAAAACTATTGTACGAGCAAGTATTAGGTTGTGATAAGGATGGAAACAATCAAGATCTGAGTCGTGCATCTCCGGATCCGTTTCTTCGGTCGATGGCTCTATGGCTACTCAAGGACTATTCGGGTAGTTTGAATACGTTGCTACTGAACAATGTCGGTGATATGCATGCTTCCTACGTAGACGACGATCCACTCGTTCGTTCCGAGTCAGTTCAGTTCACCAATCCAAATGTGTTTAATTTCTATATCTACTTGCGCACGCATCCTTTGTTGATTCGACAGTACATTGCTAGCACGGCACAGGAGAAGAAAAAAGCACAAGTCGTGTTATCCGGATTCAGTTATAGCGGTGATGGAACAACGACTAAGACACGTGGCGACAAACAAGTGCAGATCGAGGACTCGATAACACCGTTGGAACGACAGCTATATTTCACCACAGCACATGGTCACTTTAAGGCTGGCTGCCCCGCATTAGCATTGGAAGTGCTGAGCAAGCTTCCAACAAAGGTTATCGAACAGGAGAGTAGCAGTCAGTTGGTCAGCCCGACTGATACAAAACACGATAAACAAATTGATACGGGCATTCTACACTGGGGCCACCAAGCCGAGCCAAAGGCAGCGGAGACCTTGCAAAATTCCTCAAGCATAGATTGGAGTACACCGGTGGCTACATCGGCTTCGATTGACTGGGGTGCACCCGAAGAGAAGTCCTCTTCAATGGATTGGGGAGCACCTATTTCAAATGTAGTAAACGATGAATTCAAAATCGAATGGGATAACAATGACAACGAACCGGACGACGACGAAAATGAGGACGGCGGACTCGCACTAAAGCTGGACAAAAACATCGAGCCCGAAAACACGTCAAGCGTACAATTGGACAATACGGAGAGTGGTGGACGAACCGAGTCTCTAGATATAATGGCACAGCAACTGAAATTCGTTGCGTGTCTTAAAATATTAATGGAAGAATTATCGACACTCGCCACTGGATTCGAGGTGGATGGTGGACAATTACGTTATCAGCTGTACGTGTGGCTCGAAAAGGAAGTGGAGGCATTGCGACAGTTGTGCAGCTACAGTATTCCCGATTCCGATACATCGGTGGCTGACGAAACAAATATTCACGATATTTCTCAGGTATTTTATACAATAATCTGTTAGTATGAGATTTTCGTAATTTATTATGTATTTTTTAGATTGATCGAGACACACCGACACAACAACCTCAGCGTGCCCAGCAGGATAAACCGTCGTTGCACGATATTTTAATGCAAGAAAAACAGGACTTTGAGGCTAAAGTGCATAGAGCAGCACGGCGTAAGCGGTGGTTAAAAGGCATATACTAAAGAAAAAATATGTGTGTTTTGATTTAACTAACTAGCTTAACTGAAATTTTAGCAAATGAGACACTTCTTCGAACTTTGCTTAGCTATTGTTCTCTGCACGGTGCAAGTGGAGGTGGTTTGGCGTCTGTTCGAATGGAACTGGTGCTATTGCTGCAAGAACTACAGCAGGAGAAAACCCAACAGCAACTTCTAAGTCCACTACCATTTCCAACGACATTACCGTTGCTTAGCGCCTGCGTTGCCGGCAACAAAACTGTTATTGCAGATCCAATTCGATACCTGCAGGTAATTTGATCTTTAACTTCATTAAGTTATTATCCTCCCTTATTATTTACCTAATACTTATGTTGATTATATTTTTTTTAGTCTCACACCCACGATATGCTTCAGACTATCGTCGATTTACGTAAACCTCCGATTGGAGCAAGCGGTTCTTGTGAGATATACGTGTTGCGAGATTTAGCGGTTGCGCTGTCTGCTTGTATTTATCAATCACTGTGTGACTCGGAGACGTTTATTGTAAAACAAGTTACGGAATCGTGTGGATTCCATAGTCCCGGTATGGAGACACTAGCCCGACTAAACGCAAGCTGTCAAAGCTCTCATTTGATGGCTAATGCGGGTTCGCATCATCGACGACGCAAATATTCTACCGATGAACCGGTAACTGTAAGCACTTCACCATCGAAGTGGCCAGGAGTGACCAATCTTCGTGCATTGCTCGCACGTGAAAAGGACGAGGATACACCACGTCTGAATGTTTTGCTGTGCGAGGCATTTATGGCAACGTATATGTCTTTGCTTGTGTACGGTCTGTCGTCGTGTGATTGCCATCTGTTGTACCGTTTGGCTGGTCAGAAATTCAATAACATTACGTGGTCACATTTGTACGGTGGTGGTATCAAGAAGCTACTGCGTCAAGCGACCTCTCAAATACACTTGATTCAGCAACAGTCTACGTCAGTAGATCTGCAGACGTCAGACGGAAATGCTCTTGATAGTCCGTCCACTGAGGGTGGCGTATGGAATACCGTCACTGCGATGACTAAGCATCGCGTTAAGCTGAACATTAAATTGCTGGGTAACTTTGGCGGACCTGCCGGATCACCAAATATGAAGGAAGACAAACCCACGTACCGTGAGCAGTTTGTGTCCCCTGAAATGTCGATGGTATCGTACTTTTTAATCAAACCGACGCTGCCTAGTACGTTTGAATATGCCAGAGCAAAAGAAGCTAAAATATCTAAAACATTTTTTTTATTTAACAGACGGTCCTGACGACGATGAATACGATTCCGCTGACTCGATTTCGTCGGACCTAGAAGATGACATCGACGAAGAAGACGTATTTGCTGATCCCTTCAGTAACGATTTGAAGGCCACCCAAGCTTCGGCAGTGCTTAAAAGACATCGACGAGAGAATACCGAACACTCGAATCCGCATTCGTACTCCTGGATGATAATGCGACTTGCCATTATGAAGTTGGCACAGAGTCAGTTACAAGAGTTTATCAATGTGGCTGGAATCGAAATGCAAGGTACTAATATCATTTTATAATTATGTTATAACTTTATAATATAACATATTGTTTTTATTGTAGAATTGCCAGTTGCCAGTCCACTTATACACGGTATTCTGCGAACATTGGCTTCTTGGCAGGACCAGGTTAAAGACGAACTATGCGCTAAAGGACCAACACCGTCTGATTACATTCCAGGTATGTGGCGTGGTTTTTTCAGTAAATTATTATAATTTTAATCAAACTTTTTTTAATATCTACATAGGATGCTTTGTTGAAACTGAAGCCAAAGGTCCAGCCATTCACAAGTATAGATCGTTACTTGAGAAACAAAACACACCGTTTAGTCCAATACTGGGTTCGTCGGCACCAGCACGTCGATTGTGGAACTTCTTGGTGCGCCAAGAGCTGGTGCAGGATATTTTTATTCGAGCCGTGTTCGGTAAGAAGCGCTCAACAAACTATACTGGCGATTCAAATGATCGTTCTGTGTCTGGTGATGGACCAGGAACTCCGATTGGTAAGATTTGTAAACATTGAACTTTTTTTTGGTAATCAATTGAATTTGTTTTTATATAGACGGTTCGCATGTTCATCATAACAGTCATCTTCCTGAACCGGTGCGCATCATTCACAAAGAGCAAGAGTCGATATCGGCGTTTTGTCTTAACTTGGTAAATCCAGGACTGCTTGCTCTTGCTACACCGCGCGAAGCTCAGGAAATGGACATTTCGCTATTGCTAGAGTCGCCGAACTGGTTAGAAGACGAATGTGAGCTGGACATTATGAACCTTACAAAGGACGTGGATACTTTGACCCCAAGCAGTTTTTTGCTCATTCAATCGGACAAGTTAGTTTTGAAAATAAAGCTTTTCTAAAATGTATGTAATTAAATATGTGTTACTTTTTTTAGAAATATCCTCAATCATGGAGCAAACACGGCGCAGAGCTATGCAACACCATCCAGTCCACAGCCAGGTATTGCAGGACAATCTGGACGAGGAGCATCTGTGGTAAGCATATAATTTGCAACTATTTTTTTAACCGTACAAAAAAAATATATAAATCGCATTTTGGCACTAATCATTTTCGATAAAAATAATTGCTTATTTACAAGGAATTTTCATCTAACATAACGTTAATATCACGCGTGAATAGTTTTGGTGAGTTTCTGGCTTAAATAAAAACTCATCCAAACTACAACGTCAAAACGTTACCCAAGAGGCACTCGCGTCATCTATATTTTTAAAACCAGAGAAAGAAAGATACACAATACCAGTACAAAATATTAATAATACTAAAGCAGTTTTGTTTGTTTGTTTTTGTTTCTTTTTTTCTTCCGAATCCACTTCCCCTGTCTTTCTCTCTATCTATCTCAAAATGGATGTGCTGCCACTTCATACAAAAACACCCTCGTAAAAATGCAATCAAATAGATTAAAGGAGCTACCTTCCCAGGGAGTCACGATCCTCGCTTCTGTAAACTGGTCATTGATCGTTCTAAGCACTTATTGAAACCGGTACAGTTTTTATCTAACTCCAATTTCTTTAAATGTACACCAATTATAAAAGACCGTAGACTTGTGACTTACATGATTTAGATAAAAAATATTTAGAAGATATTTTATGTTGTTTTCTGAAATTGTCTTTTTTTATTTTTGTTGTTCTTGTTGTTTGAAATCTCACTCACTCTTATTTATGTTCTAGCAAACAAACACGAATGAGAATGTCGTATCATCGTTTCTTATCATTGGTTTTGCACTTTTTTGCTCGTAGTAGTTTTCTACATGTTTTTGTTTTGCGGTCAAGATTTTAAGAAAGAACAGTTTGAACTACACAGTATTTAAAACATAACTCTATTACAAATATCTTTGATATATTGCATCTTATAATGAAAATATAAATACTTTTTTAGACTTTATAAAGAACTAAGTATTAACGTAGGAATTATAAATCAAATATAATTCATTACTAGTGATTAGTTGTACTATTTATTCTCGAATGCCTTACATTTTTATTATGTCATATTTTACCAGCTTGAGTTATCTCACTTTCTTATTTCTTTGTAATCGCTTTTTGATTTGCATTTTAAACTCGTATTACAAATTTGTTACTAACGCCGATATCCACATGTTGTCCAGGTGCTGAAACATAAGATCGACAATATCAAGCGCATGTGTGCACATCCACTTATGCCACTGTACTTGACCGGTGGACAGGATGGTTCCGTGCAAATGTGGGAGTGGGGACATCAGCAGGTTGTGTGCACCCCACGGCCACCCGGCACATTTGCAAAGGTGACCCGTTGTCGTTTTTCACAGCACGGAAACAAATTTGGCATTGCCGATGGTGATGGAAACCTAAGTCTCTGGCAAGCTGGCCTGGCATCGTCGTGCAATCGATCGTTTTTCGTAAGTTCTTTTTAATCAAAATTAGCAATAGATATAATATTTATATTTTAATTTTCAGACCTACCAGTGTCACAATAAGAGCATTGCAGATTTTGTCTTTTTGGGATCGTGCAGTTTAGTAGCGACCGGTAAATTTGTCATATAACCTTTTAAATATTTTAATAAACTAATGACAACACCCTGAATTTTATAGCTGGTCACAGTTCGGAAAACAAAAATGTCGGCATGTGGGACACACTGTTGCCGCAAAAGAAGTCCTTGGTGGCATGTAAGGATCTATTTATCAATGATTCAAATCGAATCGCACTGATCAATTTAAAATTAAATTTCCAGCTTTCACTTGTCACGATCAAGGTGCGTCGAGTTTAGTGTATGCACCACAGCATCAGCAGTTGATTTCGGCAGGAAAAAAGGGTGACGTGTGCATTTTTGATGTTCGACAGCGTGTATTAAGACTCCGTCTGCAGGTAAGAATTTATACGGCATTCATTGTTAGGCAATTATCCGGTTAATGGCGCCATGTGCTCGACTAGAACCCTATAGCGTACGATATGAGTGCTAGATGTGTCTTAATGGCGATGTAACCGTACTGCTCCTAATTCTTAGATCTTGCTTGAACAATTTAAATACTTATCGTCGTTGATTTTGTAATTTTGTAACCTGCTGTATTCTTGGTGGAACCGAATGTTGATGTGTGCTGAAGAGTAGCACATCATTATTGTTTTTAAGCAAGGCGACAACTGATCTCCTCCTTCCTGGTCATTAAAACTGGTTACGCAATCAAGTTATGCAGTTTTAACCAGATTTCGTAGAGATAATCAGCATCTTATTATTGTTCACACTTAGACTTTTCAGCAAAAGTTGAAATTTTGGATCCGGCATAATTTGATTATTTGAATTTTTTAGGCTCATGAGAGTGCCATAAAATGTCTGGCCATCGATCCGCACGAAGAACACTTTGTAACAGGATCCGCTGACGGTGACATTAAGGTATATTTATTTATTTATATAATTTATTTGGTAGTATAAATACTGTATAATTATAATTATCTACTGGATGCTAAATTTTATTTTGTTTTAGGTGTGGGGACTTTCTAATAACACGCCACTGTATTCGTTCCCGGGCGAGCATGCGCGCAGCAGTTTCTTTAAACACATCGGGCAAGGCGTGACACAGTTACAGGTGGACAACAACGGTCGCCTATTTTCGTGTGGTGCTGACGGCTCAATGAAAGTCCGACAACTACCTGACCGTGAGTCAATCGTGCATTCATTGTATTAAACAACAGAACTAGACAAAATATTATATATTAAAAGATGCTGAAAAGTGTTTAACAAAAACAATATATACATTATATACATATATACATAAAATAGTATATATATACAATATAAGTACGGAGATACTGATATTCTTTTTCGCGTACGTACAAAATGAAAACATATTCACGAATTGATGATTTTTATGATCTTGCGCACGCGAGATCTATCAAGACAATACATTGTTTATAGTTTCCTAAACCCGATCGCCTCTATTTACCATTATATTTAATAATTTTTAAATAGCAATGATATATATATGCATATA
>JAAAKO020018862.1:0-15514 GCA_010015015.2 Bolitophila cinerea | reverse complement strand
TGTAAGTTCTGGCGTAATTTTACAGTGATAAACTATGTACATGGTACTAAAAGTTTTGAGAATTAGTTTTCAAGGACTATGAGGAAGCGCATTATGGACTTACGCAGCTGCACATCGATTGCATGGACATATTTAGCTATTTTAATGCTCAAATTGTATCCGCCATGGCAAAGTGTACGCGAACCTCTTTGGAACGCCTGAAAAAGCGTGCAAATTGTGCTAAGTAATCTTTTGTAACAATTAAATTTAAATCCTATAATACCTTTTATTATATCTGTACACAAAGTTCACCTTTACTGGCCCAAGTTGATGATGGTGCAGCCCCAATCATGACTACAGAAATGGAACTGGACATTCCCAAGTGTATTATTTCACCATCGATCGAGATCATTCAGCAGAACTTCGTATTGGTAATCATATAAACAAGATATATTTAATATCCTTTTTTATTGTATAATATTCTTAGACTATTCGAAATGTTGTGGAGACGTTTTACGCGGTGTCAACATGGGGAAAACAGGCAAAAACCGTTGAGAGGAAAACTCGAAAACCATTAATTGGTATAATATAAAGTTTAAATGGAGAAATGAAAACAATAATATTCTATAATTTTACCGAATTTGAATTTCAGATGAAGTCCGACACGAACGATCATATTTTAAATGTTTATCTGAACACAAAGAGGTGATTCGCAGCGTAGAGAGCTTTTCCGGAGGATTGATGTTACTGCAACCAGACATAAACACACTTTTGAAGGTATATACTTAATTTATGGTTTCTATAGCCAAATGCATAAATTATGTCTACTTATTCCAGTCCACTTACAATAAACACTGTGACCTATGGTCGGACACTCGAGATGCAGTAATTGAAAAGTTTGCGATGACCAATCCATTGACGGTTGAGATTCGAGAGAAGTTCATGCAGTACGATGATCGAACGTCCCAGCTATACGAAGCCAACAAAGTGGTGGTCATTGGATCGATACGAATTTATCTTCAAAAGGCGTTCGATGCATTCATTGAGCACTCAAAGATGTGGAAACTGGTGCTGGGACGCCGTCTAAGTCAAACGTACAAAGTGAAACTGGACGAAATGGTGGGCTTCATAAAGGACATGGAATTTATTCTGGTGAGAAAACTGAAGGATCTGGACGACGTGCGAATGGCCATGACCTGCTTGGAAAAGATTCGGGAAAATAGCATTGAGTATGTTTTTTAAAAATTGTTATAGAGTAAAAAACGAAAAATTTTATTTTATTTTATCGTAGAATGGACATGGATCTAACAATTATGGTTGACGCATATTTACTCTTTAACGAGTTCCACATTTTTATCTCTAAGGAGGATCACAATGAAGTGGACAATTTGCGGTACAATTTTGATAAAATGATCGACCACGTATGTTTCATGATTTTCGAAATGTATGCAAAATTAAAAATTAAAATCAACATCCATATTAATAGTCAAAGAAAGTGTCCACTCAAATAGCAGAAATGGAAAATCCACTTTTAATGGAACTCACTAGCGGTATCTCTGCGTTCAAGGATGACATTGCACAGTTCAACATTGACTTTGAAGAACGTGGACCAATGATAGAAGGAATTCCTGCCAAGGAAGCCAGTGATAGGGTAAATAAACTCGATATAGAGATATTTTCTATAATTATTGTTTTAAATGAAATACTGCAAATAGGCATTTCTGTTCCAAAACAAATTCGAGGACCTGTGGCGACGTTTTGAAATGTATTCCACGGGTGAAAAACTCTTCGGATTACCAGTTACCGACTACCCAATCTTGCACAAGCGCAAGAAGGAGTTCAATCTACTTAGCAAACTGTATTCATTGTACTTGGTTGTTTTGAAAACAATTGACGGATACTTTGAGATGCCCTGGTCAGACATTGAGATCGAGGAAATTATTGCAGAGGTCACGGAATACCAGACACGGTTTGTGATATCAAATATGGTAATATATTGATAGATTTATCTGTCAATCGATTTTAGCTGCCGCAAGCTTCCAAAAGGAATGCAATCGTGGAACGCTTTCATTGAGCTCAAGAAAAAAATCGACGATTTCAATGAAACTTGTCCATTACTGGAATTGATGACAAGCAAAGCGATGAAAGAACGTCACTGGGAGAGAATGGAGGATCTGATGAAGTATAAGTTTGACGTTGAAAATCCAAAGACAACGCTGGGGAAAGTAATGCTAGCCCCAATTCTAGATTTTAAAGAAGACGTACAGGTATACATTTTTGATTTATACGTTTTTTTATTGAGATTATAAAAGCCATTTTTTAGGATATTTGCACTGGTGCCGAAAAAGAGCAGGACATCGAAGCAAAACTAAAACAAGTCGTTCTGGACTGGTCCACGGTAAACCTGCAATTGGCCAACTTTAAAACACGCGGTGAACTTTTGCTCAAAGGCGCCGAGACCCTAGAGATTATAGCCACACTAGAGGACAGTCTGATGATTATGAATTCGTTGGCATCGAATCGGTATAACAAACCGTTTAAAAAGGATATCATGCACTGGCTGGGCAAGCTTAGTAACACCGGTGAGATTCTGGAAAAGTGGATGCTTGTGCAAAACCTATGGATTTACCTGGAAGCGGTATTTGTCGGTGGTGACATTGCAAAACAATTGCCGGCCGAGGCTAAACGATTCACAAACATTGACAAGATCTATGTGAAACTTATGATGCGAGCTAGAGAAGTTCAGAACGTTGTGGAGACCTGCACCGGGGACGATACAATGATCACGATGTTGCCACATTTAATAGAACAACTAGAAGCTTGTCAGAAATCTCTGACAGGCTATCTGGAGTCGAAACGTCTGATATTTCCTAGATTTTTCTTTGTGTCCGATCCAGTTTTGCTGGAGATTTTGGGTCAGGCATCTGATCCGACCTCAATTCAACCACATTTGCTGAGTGTATTTGATGCTGTAGCAACCGTAGGATTTCAAGAGAAGACTAATGATAAGATTATTACGCTTAACTCGTCCAACGGAGAAGTTGTAAGTTTTATATAGTTTGTTTGGGTTTGAAGCATTATTTATCTAGAATCATTTGCTCACATTTGTTTCCTCAAAAATCTTTTATCCAGAAATATAATACTTTAGACAGTGATATAATCGATTACGAGAACAAACATGCGGATGATTTTTTATGGAACCAATATTTAGCTTTTCAGAATTCGATTTCCGGGGATTTTATCTGGGCAAATGATTTTTAGATAAATGTCTATCTCCCAGTTCCATTATTTTAATTTTTAATTGTACAAACGAATCTCTTTCAAACCATAAAGATTGTCCTGGAGACAGCCGTTCATTGTATTGGAGGTGTGGAACGATGGTTGGGCACACTACTCTCGGAAATGCAGTCAACACTGCAGTCCATTTTGGCGCAAATTGCTCAGTCTCTTTCTGATCCAGAGTTTAATTTTATTGTTGATTTCCAGGAGTACTGTGGACAGGTATATGGTATTTTATATGGTTTAAGAATTGTATTAAAACTGTATTTGGATTGCATAGGCTGGACTGCTGGGCGTTCAAATCCTGTGGACAGTAGACGCGGAATACGCTCTACGAAAATGCCGTTTGGATAAATTCATAATGAAACGAACAAATCAAAGATTTCTGGATTTGCTGAACAGTTTAATTGAGCTGACGGTAAAGGATCTAACAAAACTAGAGAGAATCAGATTCGAGACAATGGTCACAATTCATGTGCATCAACGGTGGGTTTTTTAAAGATCACCATAGAATTGTTGAATAACTACATACTTATATACGTGCTCAATAGGGATATCTTCGATGATTTGGTTCGACTGAAAATTAAGTATATCAATGATTTCGAATGGAAGAAACAGGCCAGATTCTACTACAACAATGAAAATGACGAGATCACTGTGGGCATCACGGATGTGGACTTTATTTATCAAAACGAATATTTGGGCGTTGTGGAACGGTTGGCAATTACACCGTTGACAGATAGATGCTACATTACTTTAGCTCAGGCTCTTGGTATAATGTATTTATCTGATGGAATGAAATTGTTCTTATACAAAAGTATTAAAAGGTATGGCCCTTGGTGGAGCTCCGGCCGGACCGGCTGGCACAGGAAAGACTGAAACTGTAAAAGACATGGGCCGAGCATTGGGTAAACTAGTGGTCGTTTTCAATTGTTCAGATCAAATGGACTTCCGTGGACTCGGACGAATTTACAAGGGTCTTGCACAATCGGGTTCCTGGGGTTGCTTCGACGAGTTTAATCGTATTGAATTGCCCGTCTTGTCAGTGGCCGCACAGCAGATTTAGTACTATCAGATTTATCCTTCAATCGCATATTAGATAAACACTTCCATTTTTTTAGTATTGTGCTGAATGCCCGAAAAGAGAAAAGAGCGTTTTTCCTGTTCAGCGACGGAGACACCGTTTCATTGAATCCAGAGTTTGGTCTATTTATTACAATGAATCCCGGCTATGCTGGTCGTCAGGAATTGCCTGAGAATTTAAAAATTATGTTCAGAACGGTAGCGATGATGGTGCCTGACCGACAGATTATCATTCGCGTTAAAATGGCCAGTTGCGGTTTCAAGGATAATGTTATCTTGGCCAGGAAATTCTTCACTCTGTACAAACTGTGCGAGGAACAATTATCGAAGCAGGTTCACTATGATTTTGGCCTACGAAATATTCTATCGGTTCTGCGAACGCTGGGCTCACAGAAACGAGCAAATCCCACGGACACAGAAGAAACAATTGTAATGCGAGTGTTGCGTGACATGAACGTCTCGAAATTGGTAGACGAAGATGAACCGTTGTTTATTTCATTGGTTGAAGATCTGTTTCCGGGAATTAAGCTAAGCACGTCATCGTACAAGACATTGCAAGCAGCTATTTTAAAATGTGCCACTGAACTGAATCTAGTGAATGATCCCCAGTGGAACTTGAAAGTGGTTCAATTATATGAAACGTCTTTGGTGCGTCATGGAATCATGACAATGGGTCCAACGGGTTCGGGTAAAACAACGTGTATACACACGCTGCTGAATAGTTTCACGGAATGTGGAACACCACATCGGGAGGTCCGAATGAACCCGAAGGCCATAACGGCTCCACAGATGTTTGGACGTCTGGATGTGGCTACAAATGACTGGACGGATGGTATTTTCTCGGTTTTGTGGCGCAGAACACTTAAGGTTAAGAAAACCGAATTCGTGTGGCTTGTGCTCGACGGACCGGTAGACGCAGTATGGATTGAGAACTTGAACTCGGTTCTAGATGACAATAAAACCTTGACACTTGCCAATGGTGATCGAATTGTGATGGCACCGAATTGCAAACTGGTCTTTGAACCGGACAACGTGGACAATGCTTCACCGGCAACGGTGAGTCGCATGGGAATGGTGTTTTTAAGTGCCTCTGTTTTAAAATGGATGCCAATTCTGGAGGCATGGTTAAAGAAGAGACCAGCGGCCGAATCGGATAACTTCAGGACGTTTTTCTTTGCAATCTATGATGATGTGCACACTTTTGTGCAGACAAAACTTACAGCAAAAATGAATATCTTGGAAGCTTTGTACATACGACAAATGCTAGACATACTTAATGGAATGCTGATGAAAGAGAAAGATGATAACCGTAAAGGTGCCCGGTACTTAGAGAGGGTATTTCTGTTTGCTGTCATGTGGACGTTGGGCGCTGTTTTGGAGTTAGAAGATAAAGAGAAATTGGAGAATTTCATTCTGAAGCATCCATCGAAAATGCGTAATAATATTATTAGTTATTTTATAAACAATCAAAATTAAAATTGAACTATTTATAGGTTGGCCAAAGAAACTACCCGGAGAATCAATATTTGACTATATGGTGGGAAGTACCGGAGACTGGGTTCACTGGTCTACACGAGTGGATGAGTTTGTGTATCCAGACGATAGCGTTCCTGAGTATGCGAGCATCCTGGTGCCGAACGTGGATAATATTAGAACAGCATTTCTACTAAACAATATAGCCAAACAGAAAAAGGGTGTCTTGCTAATCGGAGAGCAGGGCACTGCAAAGACTGTAATGATAAAGGGCTACATGGCCGCATATGATCCTGAGGAACATCTTTTTAAAAGTTTCAATTTCTCGTCTGCCACAACGCCAAATATGTTTCAGGTATAAATATCTTGATTTCGTTATATATGTTTTATAATACTTATATAAATAAATAAAATTCCAGCGAATTATTGAATCGTATGTCGAGAAACGAGTTGGTTTAAGCTATGGACCCCCAGGTCAACGAAGCATGACCGTGTTTGTGGATGATGTGAATATGCCCATAATCAACGAGTGGGGTGATCAGATTACAAATGAAATTGTCAGACAATTGATTGAGCAAAATGGATTTTACTCATTGGATAAACCCGGTAAATAAAATCAAAAATATAATCATTGAAAATCTATCAAACATATTCAAATGTATTTTAGGTGACTTCCTTACAATGCTGGACCTGCAATTTCTAGCGGCCATGATTCATCCGGGCGGAGGCCGAAATGATATTCCGAATCGACTAAAAAGGAAGTTTTGCATATTCAACTGTACATTACCCAGTAATACTTCGATGGATAAGATATTTAGAATGATTGCCGAAGGATATTTCTGCTCAACTCGATTTAACGAAAGAATCGTTGAGTTTGTGCCAAAACTGATTCCACTTACTAGGATTCTATGGCAACATACAAAGGTTTGAACTTCCATTAAAATTTAGCAATAATCTAACGTTTTTTTTGAACTTAGACAAAAATGCTACCGACACCAGCCAAATTCCATTATGTCTTCAATCTTCGAGATCTTTCACGAATTTGGGAGGGAATTTTAACTGTGCAACAGCTCGAATGCAAAACACCCAAGGATCTGCTAAAACTATGGCGTCACGAATGTTTCCGGGTGATTGCGGATCGTTTCACCGAGTTCGAAGACAAGGAATGGTTTGACATGAAAATGACTGAAGTTGTCAAAAAAGAACTCAAAGAATTGGCTACATACTATTCGGATGAGGAAACCTACTTTGTAGATTTCTTGCGTGAGGCACCGGATGCTACAGGTGAAGAGGAAGATGATGTTTCTTTGGAACCACCAAAGATTTACGAAGAAATGCCAAGTTTCGAGTTTGTAAAAGAGAAAGTATTGATCTTTATGGGACAATTCAATGAGTACGTGCGTGGCTTCCACATGGATCTGGTCTTCTTTCACGATTGTCTGGTGCACTTGATGATCATATCTCGAATTGTGCGTACACCCAGGGGCAATGCTATGCTGGTCGGTGTCGGTGGATCTGGCAAACAGAGTTTAACTAGACTTGCGTCATTCATAGCTGGTTATAAATTCTATCAGATCACTTTGTCCCGATCGTATAATGTGGGAAATCTTATGGAAGATATTAAATACTTGTATCGCACTGCTGGTCTTGAGGGAAATGTATATTTGTTGTCAAAATATAGTTTTTATTTAATTTAACCCAAAATACTTTTTAGGGTATCACTTTTATTTTCACCGATAACGAAATCAAAGATGAGGCTTTTCTGGAGTATCTTAATAACATTCTGAGTTCCGGAGAAGTTGCAAATCTATTTGCTAAAGATGAAATTGGTGAGAATATTTATTACTGTATAAATTTAAAATCTTACAATCACATTTTCTTGCTTAAAGATGAAATGATGACTGAACTGGATCCCATCATGAAAAAACTTATGCCAAAAGCCATTCGAACGCGAGACAATCTTTACGACTTCTTTATTCTTCGGGCCAGAGCAAATCTACACATTGCATTATGTTTTTCTCCTGTAATATTTTTAAGACGTACTATTTAATTCATTTTTATTAATTCTTCTTTTTTTCAGATTGGTGAAAAGTTCCGCAATCGATCGCTCAAATTCCCTGGTCTAATTTCAGGTTGCACAATGGACTGGTTCCAGCGATGGCCCGAAGACGCTCGAGTGGCTGTGTCTCGTCATTATTTGCAAAGCTACTTTTTGGTGTGCAGCGATCGAGTAAAGGAGGAAGTGATTGATATGATGAGTTTTGTCCACAATAACGTGTCCGATACGTGCACATTGTATTACGACCGGTGGGATTCAAAGAAAAAAATCCTTTTCTGTAAAGCTAAATTTCTTTGGTTTAGATTCCGCCGACAAACTTTCGTCACGCCCAAATCGCTTCTGTCGTTCCTCGAGAGCTATAAAGTTGTTTACAAGGACAAGTATGACAATATTCAGATGCTGGCCCTCAGAATGCAAACCGGATTACATAAATTGGTCGAAGCCGCTTCGTCGGTTGCTGTCCTTAAAATAGAGCTCATTGAAAAGGTCTTCAAGATCCTAAGATGTATATCTATGAAAACAATCTAAAAATGATTTTACTTTTGTTTGTAGAATGTTGTCATCGTGGAGGCCACCAAAGAAGCCGAAAGTGTGCTAGAGGAGGTGAAGGTCACAGCGGAAGCAGCTGAAATTGTTAAGGCCGAAGTGTTAACTATAAAAGCAGCTGCTGAAGTTTTGGTTGAGCATATCGCCGCAGACACGCTGGTCGCCAAGGGAAAATTAGAAAAGGCCAAGCCAGCTCTGGACGAAGCTGAAGCTGCCCTCAATGTAAGATCTTAAAAGAAACCACAAAAACCTAAAACTAACAATATACAATAATCAAATGCAGACCATAAAACCAGCTGACATTGCAACTGTTAGAAAACTAGGAAAACCACCGTATTTAATTACGTTAATTATGGACGTGGTTCTAATTTTGTTTCGCAAGAAATTGGAAAGCGTCAAGCCGGATTCAGACCGAAAATTCCTTGTAGCCTCATGGACGGAATCGCTAAAGACAATGTCCGACACCGGTTTTCTGGGGAAGATTGTACACTATCCAACGGATTTGATAAACGCCGAAATCGTGGACCTTATGGTTCCTTATCTGAATTACAGGTTTAAAATATAACAAACAATTACAACAAAATTATAATTTACAATTAATTTCAATTTTAGTTTGTATACATTCGAAGCGGCCAAAGCTGCTTGTGGAAATGTTGCTGGTCTTCTCAAGTGGACCATTGCTATGACCAAGTATTATGAGGTCAACAAAGAAGTGTTACCATTGAAAGCTAACCTGGCAATACAACAGGCAAAATTCGAGAAGGCCGACTCTGATCTAAAACATGCTCAAGCATTGTTTGAGGCCAAAGAGGCAGAACTTGCAGACGTACAGCAGCTATTCGAAGATGCCAATTCTAAAAAGGATGCCGTACTAGAGGACGCAAGAGCATGTCAGGAAAAAATGGATGCTGCGGCTGCACTTATTGAAGGATTAGCTGATGAGAAAATCCGTTGGACAGATCAGTTGTCATTGTTCAAAAGTGAAACGGAACGCTTAGTTGGAGATGTGATCTTTTTGACAGCATTCCTTTCGTATACCGGACCTTTTAATCAGGAATTCCGAGCGACATTTCAGAAGATCTGGTTAGACGAATTAATGGCCAAGAAAATACCGATATCCACCAATATCAGTGTTATTGACAGTTTATCTGATATGGCCACCGTTGGTGAATGGAACATGAAAGGATTGCCAAATGATGAACTGTCCATTCAGAATGGAATCATAGTGACAAAAGCAGCACGATACCCACTTTTGATTGATCCACAGTCACAGGGAAAAACATGGATAAATAATATGGAAAAAGAGAATGGTCTTGTTGTGACCTCACTGAACCATAGGTATTTCAGAAATCACCTCGAGGACAGTATTCTGCAAGGTCTTCCGGTTCTTATTGAAGACGTCGAAGAGGAACTGGATCCGGTGCTTGACAATGTTCTAGAGAAAAATCTTATAAAGATTGGTACGTCGTACAAGGTAAAGGTGGGTGACAAAGAAGTCGACTACAATCACGAGTTTCGTTTGTACATTACTACGAAATTAGCTAATCCATTGTACACTCCGGAAATATCAGCCCGAACCTCAATTATCGACTTTGCAGTGACAATGAAAGGTCTAGAGGATCAGCTATTAGGAAGGGTAATTCTGACAGAGAAAAAAGAGCTCGAAGAAGAGCGAACCAATCTCATTCGAGACGTCACGAGTAATCGTCGAAAAATGCAAGATCTCGAAGCGAACCTTTTGCATAAACTGTCTACAACGCAGGGAAGTCTCTTGGACGATGTGTCTGTTATAATTGTGCTAAACACAAGTAAAGCCACATCGAAGGATGTTAAAGAAAAGCTTAACATCGCTAAGGTAACAGAGGCAAAAATCAATGCTGCTCGAGAGGAATTTCGAGAGGTAGCCACACGCGGAAGCGTACTTTATTTCCTGGTGTGCACCATGGCCATGGTAAATAATATGTACCAGACGTCACTTCTTCAATTTCTAGAGCGTTTCGATGTTTCAATGGCCAAGTCAGAGAAAACGCACATTAACAAGAATCGTATAAAGTTCATCATTGAGTATTTGAACTTTGAGATTTATCGTTACAAATCACGTGGTTTATTCGAGATGCACAAATTTCTGTTTGCCTTGTTGATGGCTCTGAAGATTGATTTGCAGAAAGGAATTGTAACCTATGAAGAATTTCAGAATTTCATAAAAGGCGGAGCAGCTCTAGACATTAATGCGTGTCCACCGATTCCGTTTGCCTGGGTTACGGATATAACTTGGTAATATATATTTTCTAGTTTTTAGAGTGAATTTATTTTTTATAAAAACATATATTTTCAGGCTAAACTTAGTACAATTGTCTACACTGAGACAGTACAGCAACATCTTGGAACAGATTAGCACAAACGAACGTAGCTGGAAAGCATGGTTTCAAAAGAACAAACCCGAAGAAGAAGCTATTCCCGATGACTACAATAAACTAGACGTATTTCGTAAATTACTTTTAATTCGAGCCTGGTGTCCAGACCGTACATACTCACAGAGTCGCAAATACCTGTCCTGGTCATTGGGCAATCGTTTTGTGGAGCCTTCTATATTGAATTACGAAACAATGTATGAGGAAAGTCGTCCGTTGACACCGCTCGTATGTTTTCTGTCGATGGGTGCTGATCCAACGCCAAACATTCAAGGATTGGCCAAGAAACACGAGGTCTCGTGTCAAGCGATTTCAATGGGTCAAGGACAAGAAGTGCATGCACGTAAATTGATTAAAGAATGTCTAGAGAACGGTGGATGGACTCTACTGCAGAACTGCCATTTGGGTTTGGAATACATGAACGAACTTGTGGTACAACTTAATGATTTAGAAAAGGCAAACGAAGGATTTCATGAGGATTTTCGTATTTGGATCACAACAGAAGAACATCCTGGTTTTCCGATTACATTGCTACAGCTTGCAATTAAATTCACTAATGAGCCACCATCTGGTATGCGAGCTGGTTTGGAGAGGACCTATGGCAATATCTCTCAAGATTTCTTGGACTACAGTGAATCTCCATTCTATTTGCCTCTTTTGTACGGCATTTCATTTTTGCACACTGTCGTACAAGAGAGACGTAAGTTCGGACCACTCGGTTGGAATATTCCATACGAATTCAATTCGTCCGACTGGTTGGCCAGTTGTATGTTCGTGCAGAACCATCTGGACGACATGGATCCTAAACGTGGCATTAGCTGGTCCACACTACGGTATATGTTGGGTGAGGTGCAGTATGGCGGACGAGTAACGGATGACTATGATAAACGTCTGCTAAACACATTCTCACGTGTCTGGTTTGGTGAATGGATATTTGAAGAGGACTTTACATTCTTTGCTGGACCTCCGGCATACAAAATCTTCAAGTTTAAATTGCAAGAAGAGTATTTGGACGTAATCACTGAAATGGATGTTGTCGATTTGCCACAAGTTTACGGCTTGCATCCAAATGCTGACATAACTTATCAGACCAATACGACCAAGAATATTTTGGACACAATTATTTCTGTTCAGCCCAAAGGTATTTCTAGTAAAAGGAGTATTTAGGAAGCTAATTTAAAGAAATTAATCTTTACAGAATCATCGGTTGGAGGCGGAGAGTCGCGTGAATCTGCTGTAGCTCGAATGGTGAAAGATATGCTTGACAAGGTACCAGAGGTCTATGATCCGTTTGAGATACTCACAAAATTACGAGCAATGGGTCTTCTCAATTCAATGGTTATCTTTCTGAGACAAGAAATAGATCGAATGCGAAATGTAAGTTAAAAGTTTGTAAATATATAAATTATTTTAATATTCAATATTCCGAATTAAAGATTCTTATCATGGTACGAAATACTATGGCCGATCTGCTCCTAGCTATCGAGGGAACAATTATTATGAACGAACAGCTTCGCGATGCTCTTGATAATATATTTGATGCACGCGTACCGCAGATATGGACTCGTGGCAGTTGGGAGTCATCTTCACTTGGATTCTGGTTCACAGAGTTACTGGACAGACACAAACAGTTTTCGACTTGGTGCTTTCAAGTACAAAACTAATAAATCTCAACAATCATCGCATTTCAAATAATTTATATGTCGCAGGGTCGCCCATTAACATTTTGGATGTCTGGATTTTTTAATCCCCAGGGATTCTTGACGGCAATGCGGCAAGAGGTTACCAGAGCGCATAAAGGCTGGGCTCTCGACACGGTGACTATTCACAATGACGTCACAAAAATGTTTGCGGACGAGTTCAAGAAGCCACCAAAGGTAAAAAAAAATTTTTTAAAAGTAAAATTATTTAAATTGTAATTTCTGCAGGAAGGCGTTTACGTGCACGGCCTATTCCTGGACGGTGCAGGTTGGGACTTGAAAAAGGTAAGACTCGTCGAGGCCGTAAACAAAGTGCTGTACAAGATTATGCCAGTGATTCACATTTACGCAATCAACTCGACGGCTGCAAAAGACCCGCTTCTGTACGAGTGTCCGGCGTACAAAAAAGCGAATCGCACAGACTTGAACTACATTACTCCGTTGTGGTTGGACTCATTGAAGCCACCCGATCACTGGACATTGCGTGGAGTCGCTATTTTGTGCGACATAAAATAGTTTTGTTTGGGCATGTGTAGATTTTATTGAAATATATAATAAATTATCGATTATTAGTAGTTGAAAATCTTACATATTTCCTTAGACAAACGATAAAGCGGCAAACCAACTATTGTGAAAAAGTCACCATGAATGCGTTCTACCATTGTGCCCCCGACTCCCTGTATACCGTAGGCTCCAGCTTTGTCCCTACAAAACAGTTCATTTTTATACAAATATATGAATGAGAAAAAATTGAACTCACAGCGGCTGCCCCGTTGCAATATAGGCTCGAATCTGCTCCTCGTCCACGTTTCCAAATTCAACGGTCGCAGTTTCGGTGAACTTAACTATCTGATCACCATGTTTAATAACGACTCCAGTGTAGACAATATGTGATTTTCCGACTAACCTGTGAATAAAAAAAAGAAACAATAACATTTAGAAAAGGTTAGACCTTATCATGACAGGACGTACTGGGTTAATGTGTCAAAAGCAACCTCGGGAGTGTGTGGCTTACCAAACATCTTTGATCCCAGCGTAACAATCGTATCTGCTCCTATGATTATGTCCGGTTGTCGCTGTCCATCTAATGCGGTACGTGACAATCGATCGGAAACTTCCAAAACCTTTTGCAAAGCGGTCTCTTCGACAAATTCCGTAAATGATGGGAAATCAGACACATTTAGGTTTTCCTCAAAGAGTGATGGACACAGTTCAACTGTAAGACCCTTTTAAATAATTATTGTTTATATAAAAATTTAAGAAATAAATCAAATATTAAAGTATGATACAATATTCTTCACTAGTTCCTGTCGTCTTGGAGAACCGCTGGCAAGTACAATACGCTGAGCGCTTAAAAGGTGTGCAATTGGCTGAAGCATCTTAAGAATGTGTTTTAAAGATTAGTCAAACTTTAATGTTTAAAATATGATATTTTTTAAAAATATTTATTAGTTTTGTTAGGAATAATGTGAACTTGCAAACATAACCTAAATTAGTTTGACGTAAAATTTTTTCAATTTTGTTTTTCTGTTCCAATTTCATATATTATGGTTCCATTTTCCAAATATACCAATGCCAACTGCCAAAATAAAAATATCAAAGTAGGGCTGTGTAAGAGAAAAATACATTTGGTGGAATTCTGGAAAACCTTACAAATGCACAATTAATAATAATGATTTATAGAGCAATGTGTGTGCCTACAGCCTACAGTAATTATATAAAGGCTGGGCCGTTTCCAGATGCTTATCCGTTAAGGGGTTATTTCTTGACTCATATCCGTCAAAAAATATTATGGGTGGGGTGTCTATATGTTTACCACCCACTGAGATACAGGGTGCTTCTAAAAAATGTATTTTGCTTGGTACATAGCAGCACACATTAAATAATAACTTTCAAAAACAGAAACCTAGGCCAAACCTCATTTTCTCTTCTATTTATTATTATTATTTTGAATTCGTAATAATAATTTCTACAAATTCATTCCACTAATTTTCCTTAATAATCCGTTATTGCACCTGAGATCACTCATTGATAATTATATAATTAATGGATCAAAAACTAAAATTATTAAAAAAATCGAAAATATATATATATATATATATATTTTTTTTTAAAATGGAATATATATATATATATATATATATATAGATTTTTCGACACATTTTTACCCCACTTCCACTTAACTGATCCAGCTCAATCTTGACAAATAACACGTTTGCACGCGACGTAAAGCATGGACAATTTAAAATAAATATATAAATAATTTTTATTTCATTAAACTTTCTTGTTTTTACAATTTTTATTTATTTATTAGAGGTTAATAGAGTATTAAGTTTTCTTTTTAAAAGTTTTTTTTATTGATTTTTTATGATGGTTTATTATGTGTGATTTTAGTTTAGATTGTATTATTTTAGTTTAGTGTATTTTTTTATTTGATTTTTGGCGAGTTAAATTAACTAGCGTGTAATCTGGTGTAAACGTTTAATATTATCTGTAATATTCCATAATATGTGTAACACCTTTTATAATATATTATGAATTCTGGTAATATCTGTAATATTTTCCGAATTCTGTAATATTTGTAATATATCCTCGCGTCACTCATGGTCATGAATTACGTATTGAAACGACGTTTAATACAGGCAACATAAATATATATTACATTTGAGTAATAATTGTACTTTCTCTGGTTTTTAATAAATAATTAATTCGTTGGGCGATCTTCCGTAAACCAATTTGAACTCTCGACGAAGTTTGCAAGGTCCCAGAGTCTTCAATTTAATTCCATAATTGCAGCGATTGAAAAAAGAGTTATCACAGGGATATTTTTCTGCTGTTGTGTAGAAACGGGCATTAACACAGGCAACCTAGGATTTTCTTAATCCGTAAACCTTAAAAAGAATGCTCATGAAGCATATAGCAACCGGAGTATTTGGTGCAGCAAACTATATAGGCATTGTTTGTTTGTCGCAGAATATTTTATC
>JAAAKO020018851.1:0-15522 GCA_010015015.2 Bolitophila cinerea | reverse complement strand
ATATGTTGCACAAATCTCTTGAGATCTATATACGTCTGGTATATATATATATATATTTATGCTGTATATATACGAGCTTGGATTTGTGTGTGTGTGCTTCCTTTCATCGCACGACGCGGAGGCTCAGAAATTGTGGTGAGACCCTCACTCGATTTCGAGTTTCATTCATTTTTTGTTTTGCGTGTATTATTTATTTTTCTGTTTATTGTGAGAGAAGACGACGCATACGAAGATATATATAAATATATACTGTTGTATATTATATGCATTCTTTATTGTTTGACGTGAATCGGATGTGTGTGCGTGTGTGTGTGTGTGTGTGTGCAGATCAATGCGCGCAGAGGTCTGCACAGGGGCGTATTTTGAGCTCACATATAGGAATTGTGATAAATGTGTGTGACCACCTTGATCGAAACATTAGATTTTTGCATATAAAAAATTGCGATAAGATCATCAGTTTGTTTGAGCGCAGGCAGTCGCAGGATTCTGTTTTTCTGATGTTTGAGTATTTTTCTGATTGAATGGTAATTGTAAATAAATCTAATTTAATTTACTTTTTAGTTGGTTTCGTTGTTTAGGTGAATATTTTAAGTTGCAATATTTTGTTTTCAAAATTTACAATAAAACTAGATTAAATGAATATATGCACAATTAAGAGCATATTCACAACTAAACTTAAAATTTAAAATTTATACAATTTGCGATAATATCATTAGCATGCATGCGCGTGGACATGGTGATTGTGATTTTTTTTTTCTGTATGTGTTGTTGTATAGAGGAATATTTTAAGTTGATATGTTTTATTTTTTAATATTTTCAATAAAACTACATTAAATAAATATTCACAATAGGCAGTCAGATTTGCTGTTTAAGTATTTTTGATTGAATGAATGATTGGATGAATGGAGTGCATTTGTTTATTTTTCAGGTTGTTTCGTTTTACAGAAGAAAAATTAAAGTTTTGCTATTTTTTATTTTTACATATTTTTAATAAAAATAGATTAAAATATTAGTTTACAATATCACTCTAACTGAGCATTTTTACCATAAACGATACAATTAAAAGGGTTGCTGATAATGCAACCGTTAATTTAAAAGTATAAAGGTAAAGGATATACATAAACTAGCTGCCATGACTATGCTTTTATCAATTACATTCCCTAACTGTCTAGTTTTCCATGTCACATAAACAAGAATATTCAACAAAAAACTGACAATAGAAATTGTTATTTATACCAATATAATGTATAATCAATCCATACAATGTATGTACGATGAAAACACGATAAAAACGACACCATCAAATATGGAATTGCGCACAGATAAATATTGGTTTTCACAAAAAAACAACAAAATAACAGTAACTGCTCATACATACACACATACACACATACACACACACATATGCTCAGACGGACACAAAAGGTCGCTCGGATAATTCCAAAACAGCGATAAGACTAAGTAATGAATAATTCACAATTTAAGTGGAGTAAATGTGTAGAAATGTATATGTACATTGTACAAGTATCCGATATATAAAATAAATAGTACTCAGCTATAGAGAATATAAACTTACTTACGTCGTCGTTTTGTTTGCTTATACACAAACCTAACAATGACAACGTACATGCGCAACGACATTAAATTTAATTCATTTACATAAATTGTTTTCGGTTTTAGTTTAGACTTATTTTTTAGTGAGTATGTGTGTGTATGTGTGTGCCCGCAACAATTGGTTTCACACTAAAAAAAGCAAAAACACCAAACTCAACATAACCAAAACAAAAACAGCTCAAGTCGCGTCATCGCGGTTCACTTATCATATATATATATATATATATATAAAAATAAATAAGGTGGGAAATGTCAAATAATTCGACACACAAATTATAATTTAGTGTTTATTACCTATGAATATGTTTCGGTACTCCAATCTCTGTCAAATACATTGTATAATTGTATTTGTTTTTAGTCTGTATATATTATGACTATGAGTGAGCGAGACAGTACGAAACATCTATACATAGATAAGAGAGCACCGCGGAAAGTGCATTATCGCAATACTTTCGTATATAGTATATACAATTATACACATACACACACGCTATAGGTCACATACGTACACATTCGCAATATGATGTCTTGTAATTAGAGACGTTTTCGTTCAAGGATTTTTATATACTAACACATATGTTATATACGCACGTTCAGAAACCAATTATTTAATCTTATCTTTAAAAGTGTGCGCGAGCAGCACCCGGGCCCGGTCCGGCAAGGCATCGCACTGTGTGCTTGTTTGTGTGCTTATGCAAACAGATTGCGGTATATTAACTAACATATATTTTAGGTCACGCCAGTGATTCATTAGCTACAAAGTTAATTAGATATGAATTTTGAAAATCGGAAAAACCTTTTTAAAACAAAAAAAATGTTTTAAAGGGTTAAAATAAATCAAATATATATATTTAGATCGATATTAAAACAAGTTAATTTTTTCTTTATATTTGTTATGAACTTATTGAAATTTAAATATAAAATATATAATTTTAATAAGGCTTAAAGTAAACTAAAAAATAATAAGTGCCAGGTAAAATATATATTTGACAAAAAAATATTTTATAAAAGGCACGTTTTTTTTAAATAGTTAGGTTTCATATGATTTAATATTTTGATGATCCAATTGAAATTTACATGTACAATATCTAATTTCAGTGATGCTCACAATAAAGTGTACCCAAAAAAATATTGAAAAACAGAAAATTTGTTTTCAAAACAAATAATACAAATAACGTAGCAAGTATACATAAATAAATGCAAAAGTGTCATCAAAAAATTTTAGGTGACAGTCATATTTTTTGTTACAAAAACGTATTTACCGAACAAAATATTTTTTATTGTTGATATTTTTTATTAGAACTTAAAATAATTTAGCCACGGTAACATTGTTTTTGTTTGTTAATTATAATTTTGGTTGAAATTGGTGAAATTGGTGAAATTTTGTGACAATATTATTCTAGGAAAAAAATATTTTTTATGGTATCATAATTTATTATTGGTAACCATTATTTTTCTTGGTTAAAATAAAAAAAAATCTTGATGAAAATCCTATAATTGATTCATTTCTTTATAATGTGTCATTAATTATGTTCGTGATTTCTTGGATAATTTTAAGTGGTGTTAAGCGCCTAGAAAAACGTTCAAGTGTTTGCGCGTATGTTTGGGTATAAGTATGCTTGAGCTTAAATGTGTCACACACCTTATCTACTGTCAACAAATGGTTTGGACTGAATTTCGATGATTTGAGCTGTATGTATACTACAATAACTTTTTGTATAAATAACTAACCTATAAGATAAGGAATTCCAAAACGCCACAAAAAATGGCTTGTTTTGGTATCGAAATAAGAGAATCCCATAAAAATCACGATGAACGTGTACTTTTGTATCGGTGCACGTGCTTCGATTGGCCTAATATTTGTATATCTCAACTAACTCATTAACCCACTGACGCAAACATGCGGCGATCCTGCAATAAAACTCAACAACCATAAACGTAAGCGATTTTACCAAAGACTAAACACTATTGACTGAAGACGACACCGCCGATAGTCATTGCCGACCGTAAGTTGGTTTTACTGTCATACACTGTAAACACATACATTCTCGATTAGTCTTTTTTTTAAACAAACCCCTTAAAATGTGCGTGCGCATTCCAACAAAAAAACACTCGCACTCAAATATAATGCAATGCTTCCAAACCAATACATACTGTATCTTCTGTCTGTGTACAATGCCTACATAAGCACCCGATTATCTCGCTCTCTGTATCGGCATGATATATGTACCTTTCTCGCCTATATCGACTCAATTCAAACAGCTCAAACAAAACTAAGCAATATATGTTTCTTCATATATATTCACTAAATACTCTACACCGTAAAGTAAAGCATACAAGACAATCTATACAAAAAGAATAAAAACATACACATCGAAATTGTTGTGTGTGTGTGTGTGAGTGTGTGTGTTAGAGCGGCTGTATATATTGATTCACGCACACATACACACACACATGCGAGAGCGCGAAAATGTGTATTTAGCCCCGTAGCCTTTTCAGTTTACAGCTGTTAACCGATAAGTACAATGCGTATTTGGGCATACAATGCGCGGCACGAGCCCCGTGTTCAAGAGAGTGTATTCACTTCACTCCCGATACACAGCATAAACATAAGCATATTATATGCATTTAACCCCGCGTGCACCGCAGCCACATCTCTCATGCATTTATGCTTCCTTTTTTTGTTGTTGTCCCGAAGTTCTTGCTGCGCTCTCTATATATGAT
This sequence comes from Bolitophila cinerea, assembly GCA_010015015.2. NCBI lineage: Eukaryota > Metazoa > Arthropoda > Insecta > Diptera > Mycetophilidae > Bolitophila > Bolitophila cinerea. Next base: position 11,184 of record JAAAKO020018851.1, on the reverse strand, counting down.
TCGGCCCTTGCTTCGTGTGGCTACGAATAGCTCACGAAAATAAACGGCAACCGCTGCCGCGGCTGAGCTGCGGTGTATGATCGCGATCGGTGATCGGTGATCGCGTGTGTTCGCACTCTGCGCTGCTTCGCTAATCGGGTGTCCTCGTTCCTTGGTAGTGTGTGTGCTGTGTGTATCATTGAGTGTACCCGAACGTATCGTTTGCGATCGCGTGCGTTTCACTGATCACTGAGCACACACACACACACACACAATATTAAAAAACATGGCTTAAACTTACACACTCACATTATCATGTTGCTTTAATCTCGTCTACTCGACTCGTATATACTCTGACATCTTCGAATCGTAAACGATGCAAATTTCTGTTGTTTGCTTCTCTCTGAATGTTTGTATGCGTGTGTGAGTGAGTGAATATGAGTATGAGTACTCATCGCAACGAAGAAATCCAGTTTATTCATACATCTGTATATAGAAACAATATGGATGTATTTTTATATAATATAATATTATACTATATAGAGTTGTGCTTCAGCTTCGTGCACAGCGTTAGAGCGAGTGCACTCTGTTTTGATTTTTGTTGTTGTTGTTGTTGAGCAGCTCGCTCGCGTGCGCCCAAGTAAGTGAATGAATTATTATTGAGATTTATGCGACCAACATTTTTATTACACTACTATATATAAATATAAATATATGTTGTATATATACACGCCAGATTTGGGTCTGTGAGTGTTTTATTGGATTATTTATGAATTTACAATCATAAAACATGTATACAATACACGCATATATGTGTTTGTGTGGTGTATAGTATAGGTAAAAAGACACACGAAGCATTTAACAGTGTACACGCGCAATGTCATTTTGGTCGATAAGCAGCGCAATGCATTTAATCGTTGCAATTTAATGCAGTGCGCGCGAGCGAGCTGTGTATTTGCGCACGCGCATCTCGGCCGGCTGACCTTCGCGTGGTGCGTGCTAATATAATATGTTTTGACACGCGTGCGCGCATCATATTACACTTAAAAAAACAGTATACAGTGTATTGTCGGTATGCAAAACAACGCGACGCGACAATTGACGACCGACGACACGGCGATCACAGTGCAATGGTGTGATTATATATTATTATATATTGAATTTTTTTATTGTAATTTTGTGTCGATCGGATGTGAAAATTTCAGACGCGCGCGGAGATGGAAGTGAGCGACAACGTGCATGCAAATGTACAAATATGGTCCTTCGAGCCGAAATAGAGATTTGCACTTTAATACCGGATGAGAGCTTATGTGTTAGTTGTCAAAGATGCATTAATACATGTTTTGTAATGTTTTTATGAGAATCGTCTTGGTATTCAGTCCGAAGGATCATAAATAATATGATCGGGTCCCGTCAAGGGATTATAAATATGTAAATACCGATGGAGGACATACCCAATGAAATTTTAATACGGTTATAATGTTTTTAGACAAATCATATTTGACTTATTTTTTTAATTGTTTAACATTTCCATTTGTATTTTGGTTCCGCAGCCTTAATTAAAGGACCATAAATATGGTGAATTATTCCAAAATAAACCAGAATTAGTTGTATTACGCGAAATAAACCGTGACACTTTTGAAAAACAGTGCTTTTATTCATTATTGGTATTTAGTGCCAAGAATAATTTTGTATTAAAAATGAAATGTAAAAGTATTGTTTTTTTAGTATTGTAAATGAAATTTCTGAATATTCATGTGTATGATTATTTTGCATGGTTTCGAAGGACCATAAATTGTTGTGTATGGTCGTTAAAAAACCGTGATTTTTAAACCAAAAACTGCTTTTACGACAATTAAACAAGTACAATTAAACATTATACAATGATATAAATATTACTGGTGTGCAATTTAAATGCATATGACTATTAATAGTCATATTGAATATTGATTATTTTTTAATATAATTTTAATTTTAATTTTGTATCTAATACATTTTTATATCACGTATTATTGTTTGTTTTTTTTTATTCATTGTATTTTCTTAGGTTTGAGGAGACCTCTTTTCATATTGAATATTGATTATTTTTTAATATAATTTTAATTTTAATTTTGTATCTAATACATTTTTATATGACGTATTATTGTTTGTTTTTTTTTATTCATTGTATTTTCTTAGGTTTGAGGAGACCTCTTTTTCTCTTGTTCGTGAATATATACTTCTATAATAATTTTTATAATTTGATTACTTAATATTTAACATTGTTTAATTCTTTAATATAAACATGTTCTGTATGGTATCTGTTTAAATGATGCAACAGTGATTTTATGTGATATTTTTGCTTATATTATTGTAGTTTATATTTGTGATTTATTATTTCTTTGAGAATTGATTTTAAAAGAAGTGCTTTTTTTGTTTGAATTCAGCAAACTAACACATTTGACGCTGTTGCCACTTGTTTATCAAAGATTATCAGATCTGTTTAAATGTCCATAAATATAATATTATGTTAATCAAAAGCACTTATAATATTATCAAATAAATCAATTGAATCACGAAAATAAACACAAAATAATTATGTAATCATTTTAGTTAATATTTGTATGTACCTTAAATTCATGATTTCAGTTTCCAATTATCGAAGTTTTTGAGATCATTTTCATTGAATTTCGTGTGAATTTCATTATTTTATAGTTTATTTGTATAATAAAACACCTTATTTATACATTAACAAAACTGTACAAAATCAGTCTATTAGTAGTTTATAGTACCTTCAACTGAATTTTGTAAAATATTTATGCATACACTGTTTAATAATCTAACAGTCTTGACACGTTTTTTGAGATAGTCTTGTTTTTTATTTATTTTTAAAACAACATTAAAAATATGTTTGCTAATCTTTAATATTTAGTTAATGTAACAAAAACTGTGTAATTTTTAACTGTCTGACTGTTTGGTAAATATTTTAAAAGAAAAGCGCCGATATAAAAAACAAAAAAAACGCTTAATTCTCTAAAATTATTATTTCACTTTGGATTATTTTTAAAGAGAAACACAAATTTGATATTATATTTCCAATATGACAGTATCCTATAGATTTTGCTATTTAATGGTCCTTCTAAGACAATTAAAAAAAATCAAAACACAATTTCTTACTAGGCTTTTTCCTTATCAAAAATCAGTCCTATATTCATAAATCTAAGGAGAAAACTGCCGCGATAGCGAGACACTTACCATTAATAAAAACGAAAGCTCATAAATCCAAGTGTCTGCTTGACCTCCAAGAAGCACATAATCCAATTAATCCTACTTGATGAAAATGAGTTTTTTTTGTGCGTGTTAGTTTATTGGTGCTGTTGATGTTTGTTGGCAGTTTGACAGTTCGACTATTTTGTATATCGGCGGTCTATGTCAATAATCCTTTTGCGTCCTGATGCTCTATATCTCTCAATCTCTCAATATATCCACAGATTTCACAAGTAAAAAAGAAATCTCTCACTAGAAAACTATCCGTAAAACAGCTCTCACAATTTTCTATATCCACTTCAAATTATGCGCGCACATTAAATCTAAATTCAAACACTGTTTATATCTTCAATCTCAATCACTCACTCACTTACGAAAAACACAACAAACGGAACGAACGACCGAACAACAGAAGAACGAACGAAAGCAACAACACACACACACAGAAGAAAAAAAACGGAATATTCACGCATTAACCGTGTCGTCCCCGCTTTGCGCGCACTCACTCACACAATTACTCACAAATTACGATATATATATATATATATATATACATTAAAAAAATATTTTGTAGTGTGCTGTATCCTAAAGTACCGATACAAAACGTTTTTCCAGAGTCGACGGCGACGATTAACGACGAAACAAAACCGCTCAAGACGCACGAGACGACGGAAAAAACGAAGAAAATTCGCAATTCGAAGCGTGTGTGCGTACGTGCATCTGCACAGTCTGAACGACAATAACAATCAACGCGCGATCACGCTCGCCTGTCACCACCACCGCCGCCTCACCGTAAAGCACATAAAAACACATATACATAAAGAGAGAGAGAGAGAAAGAGTGAGATCGATGACACAACGCGCACGGAAGCACAGAGAGCCACGAACTTAATCGAGAGAGATAGAGACCAACGCAACGATTGAGAGAGCGGCGACCGGAAAATTACCTTCTTCACCTCGCACAATCACACATGAAATCGTATCTAATTGCTTCACTTCACTCAATATTATACCCACGCTCTCACACACACTCTGCCAACACTGCCTGCGCTTGGTGCCTGCCAAAACTAATACCACGCGAGCGAGTGAATGAGCGAGCGAACAAACTCAAACATCAAACCAGAACAATCACTTAACATTGCTCAAACAAATCCGTAAAAATCAACCTAATCACACATAAACACACACAGAGTACAGAAGCGAGAGAACCTAGTTTGTGGGAGAGAGCTTTTCCGAGTTTTCGTAAACGGTACACTGCTGCAAGAGAGCGCATGCGCTCCTCACAAGCACCACAAACGATTTTCATCTCTTTATATACAATAATTTATATACAATACATATACAGTAAATAATTTCTGCGTGTTGATGAACATTGTTTATTTGCATTAGCCAAACGCAAACAATGTGAATGTGTGTGTGTGTGTGTGTGTGCGAAGATTTGGTGCGACTACCAAAGATTTTAATCGCTCTCTCACTCAGTGGAACATTTCAATAACAAGAATACACACTCATCGCATATATATCATACAATATATATATATGATATGTATATATATGTGTATGCATGTATGTGTGTAGTGTGTGTATTATATACATATATGAATGCATGCGTCAGAGTGTAAATAGAGTAAGCGATATACAGATGTATAATTATATATAATATATAGGGTAGCGGCGCGGCAGCATTTCACATATAATTGATAGAGCTGGCTGTTAGGCGCGCAACCACCCTAATGATTTTTTTCCCTTGTATACCGAAATAGAAAATACTATAATATAGTATTTTACGCATGCATTCTATATATTTTGTATATATTCGTGTCTGTGTGTGTGTGTGCAATGACGTTAAATTGACACCGAGTGTATTTCCAAACCACGTGATCGTTGTGTTAAGCAAATATTTCACGAATTTGACGTTTATACAACCCCAAGCGTTTGCGCACCCTCTTTCCGGTACATACGATATATGGAAACGTCGCATATTTTCGGCATTTGCCGGGCGGTTGCCACTGTGTTGGTGTGTGTGTGTGAGTGTGTTTATCTCTAGAAGAAGTTCTTCTGTGTGTGTGTGTGTGTGTGTGTGTGTTTGGTGGGAGAGTGACGCGTGCGGGGATGATTTCGTTGAGGCATCGTGTCGAGTCGTTGCGCAGTTGATCCGTATGTGTTGAAATTACTGTAATAATCGTGAGTTTTGCTATATTTATATGTATGCGAGTTTGCTATGTGTGTATTTGTATACATAACAAGTTATACAGTTGTTCGGCGTGGCCTTTTTGGTAAAATGTAATTTAGTCAAATCGAGTGTGCGCGCGCGTCACATCACTGAGCCCGGAGGGGGTTGCGCGCAAACACGCATAATAATTGTAAAACGGTATAATGTGTATTTTTTCAGTCTATTCTATTTGGCGCGAAATATTTTAACAGTGTATGTCGAATGTAACGAGGCGATGAATCTATATTTATAGAGAGAGAGAGAGAGAGAGAGAGAGAGAGAAGAGAAAAATTGTTTTATTGATTTTATCGGTTGTGTTGATGTTTATTGATTTGTTTTTCATCCTCTTTTGTTGGTAGCTTGATGATTGAAATTGACAATTGAAAAATTAGACTATTAAATTCTTTTGTCGTGATTTTTTTTATAGAAACACATTTTTTAAATTTTATGATTATATTTACAGACTAGCGCACAAGGTAATCTAGCCGATGGCATTTTAAACATATTAAACATTATACATAGAGCAATATCGTCCATAGAGAATTCCAAAAAAAAATATTGTAAATAAAATATGTAACCAATGAAAGAAATACTACAATTTTAATTAATATTTATAACTTTATAACTTTAAGGGTAAAGTAAGGGTATACGTGAACCAATTTAAATTTAAAAAATACAAAATCCAGAAAATTCAAATTCAGAAAAATAAAATTTCATAAATAAATAATAATAATAAACAATAAAATCCAAAAAAAAATAGGACATTCAGAGAAACCAGAAAAATGTATATACTGAATTGTTTTTTTTTATAAAAAAGCGCGGAGCGTTAAGATCAGGCACGCGCTTGCGCGTGTAACATTTTATTGGGATGACCGTCGATTATAATCACGCTAACACTACCCGTATATTTTTGTGATTTTGTGTTTTTGGATTCTGGATTTCTGGATTTTGGTTTTCGGGATTTTGTCTTTCTGAATTTCGGTTTTTGGTTTCTGGATTTTGTCACTAACTTATATTGTACTTTAAAAATAAAAAAATATAAGAAATGTGATTATCCAGTTTTTTTTTTAATATTATTTATAAACCAATTTTTGTAGTAAAAAAATATAAAATCAATTTATACTACTTTAAACATGTACTAAATACTTTAGGCCTTCTGCATATTTCAAATATTCTAAATTATATATATGAAAAAGTTGTTTTTTATGATATGATTGATTTGATTTATTTGAATAATTGGAATAATTTGATTGTGTTTACAAAGCATTGGTTTTGAAAAACATAAACACAATGAGTCCGAGTACATGCAAATGTGAATTGTGTGTAGCAGACACTAGCCGAGATCTTTACATTTTATGTCTAGAAGTTGGCCTATTTGTGGAGGTTACTGTTTTTTCTAATCAAAACTTTAGTTTACTAAGATTATTTTAATTAATTTTATTGATTTAATTAATTTGATTATTTTTTTGATATAATTGATTTGAATAATAGGTTTGAATGAGGTGTGACTTTTTTGAAATGGGTTTGTACGCTCCAGTGTAATGACCGCCCGACACACAGATGATATAAGCGATGGAATTGATGCAGTAAATTAGAATTAGTATCAAAAATATAGCTAAATAAAATGTTTGAAATTTTGTTAACATTTTATTTTAATAATATCTTTTTTATAGACATTTTAACTGAAGCATTTTTTTAAATTGTTACATAAATCAATAATTGGTTTAATTAACTTAATTTGTATTCTAACATTTTACAAATAATAATTATAATAAATTTATAATTATTATTATTGTAAATTTTTTTATTTGTTAAATATATTTTACTTTGTATAATTAATTTGTTTAATTATTGTAACAATATTTGTTACTTTATTGTTATTATCTTTTTAATTGCAACAATAATTTATTTCATAGATTTTTTAACAGTATTTAATCATTTGTTTGTACATTAATAAGTAATTAAAATACGTATGTTAGTGTAAATATAATACATTCCATATTACAGTTCCGGGCTAGACCTATCGCTTCGTCGGAACGCGTCTCGCAAGATGTTAAAATCAAACAAGCTGAAAAAATGTGGTTAAAGATTTGTTTTTATTTATACATTAGCAGCTTACCCATACGAACTTCTGTGCCTTACGAATTTTATGAATACAGTGCATACAGACAAATTTTCTTCTGTATAAACTCTAAACTATTAGAATGCACTGCGTGAACCGGATTCCATACTACCGATGCGTATTCCACATGTGATCTAACATTATCACAATACACTCTTTTCGAAGCCAAGCATGGAATATATCATTAAAATTGTTACGTTATAGTGTTTTCTGAACGAAAACTTCTATTCAAAGAGAACACCTAAATCACGAATTTCAGAAACACTTGCTAAGGAAATGCCATTTATACCGTAATCTAGGTGACGTTGTGACTTTAATAAATATTTATAAATCATCCGCATATATAAGGCATTTGAAGTTGGTAAATACAGTAGCAATATTGTTAATTAACAGGTTCAAAAGAAGTGGTCCTAAGTGACTATACTCTATTTAATTTCTGTTTTGATTGATTGATAAAAACAATCAAAATCTAATCGTTGTTCAAAAACTCATTTTAACCATACACAATACAATATCACACCACTAAGACCTCGTGATGAATTTAAACTATTATTTTAGTCCATTTAATGCCTAATTAATGTAAAAGAAAATTATTGAATCCTCAAACATTGTAAAATATATACATGTTAGTCGCGCAGCAATGTCTTTGGTACCATAGGATTTTATGGAAAATGAAAGTTAGTATCTACGCTCTAGGGCTTCTCTTTAGGGCTTTTATACCAGCGTAGCATTTATATATTCAAAATATATATTGATCCCGCGTTGTACGTGTGTCTGTAATCTACATAACTGAACACAGCTTAGTGTAAAAGTAAAAAAAGGTGCAACCCTGATTAAATACGCCGGTGTTTCCGTAGCAAATTTGCATATATATATATATATATCCCCGATGTACTGGACAACATCAGAATTATTTAAAGTAGATATAAAAAATTATACAAATGTTTGCTTTATTTTTTTTTGGTTTATAAAGGAAAAATATTTTACATGGTGTCCGAAACATTCCTTCATTTTATTTTAATATGTTGATTGAACCTATTTTTTCTCTAAATAGCCATGAAATAATAATTAAAAATGCCCTCCTCAACTTATTTTGTTTGGTAAGAAAATTATTTTCAAAGATAGCTTTTTTGTGCGTGTCTTTTAGAATACAAATAAGTACAAGTTCCTTAAATGTGTTTTCATTTGGAAACAAAGTTTTTACTGTTTTAGTGTGACATACGGATCTACTCAAACGAAAACATTTGCAGATTGTTTTCAAGGATTAAAAGCAAAATTAATAGTAAAAACAAAATGAAATAAAGCAGCCGCCGTCGAAAATAGATTGTATATTAGTTTTCGTTAAATCACTTTTATATTAGACACCTAAATAACGAATTACAGTATGCACCGCCGTCACCAATTGCGCTCCTGTCACCAATGGAGTTGATGTCACCAATTGCGTTGAAGCTATTCTACAATAATTATTTTCGTGATATTGCATCCCGCGCATAACTCGATTTTATAGTTCCAAGTGTTCTGTCTGTGTGTATGTGAGTTTGCGCAAGTACACACACACACCTACACAACAAGTGCGTAATCGCATAGGTCGCTTTTGCGCGCGCATCAAGTGAACATAAATTATATGCACTCAGCAATATTACTCTATAATATAGATAAAACAATGCTATTTATGAATAGTATAAATTACATTAAATATTATATTATTTAAATTCATTATAAATTGTATTGGTGTATTTAATTTTGATGTGTATGTATTTGTGCACATTTCAATTTCGCAAGTAGTAAATTTTATAAAATATTGTGTATGAAATAACTGTGTTTGTGGTTTTGTTTGTGAGTGTTCTATGTGTTTGTCTGTGTATGGGAGAGATCTTCTTTGCATTAAATCGCTCATCGTTGTGTCGGAGCTTATTCGTCGTAAGACGCAACGTGTATACAAAGAAAATCATTGAAGCATTGACTTAAATAACACACTTGAACATACTAGTATCATATAGTATTATAATATATAAAATGTAAATGTAAATGTATGTGAATATAATATATATGCACTTGTGAGCATAAAATACGATGCAATTTATATATTTGTATGCGCGCGTGCGTATTAACTATATAAATTTATAAATGCACAACTCAAGACAAGCGTCTTTACGCTTGTTACTATATCGAAACAATTTTATATATATATACTCATATTATATTTATGCCGCCGCACACATTACGTATACCCGTCAGTAGTTATACTGTATGCCTGTGTAAGTGTATTTGTGTGTATACTCGTATGTGCCCTTTTGCCAATGTTTCTCTCTGTGTTTAAATGTATATGTGTAATTATGCGCGTGCTAAATCTTAGCGATGTTTTAAGATTTCGCAAAAGAAATAATTATTGTGAACGATAAAATGTTTAATGCGTTTTTGATAGGAAACTTGCGGTTCTTGGAGTCATTGTGACCTATTTTCGTGTCGCTGCCGCTTAGAAAAATGTTTTTTATTATATTTTGGGCTTGATATTGTACATTTTTACGAATATATATTTATACACACTTTTATATATATTCAAATATATCTTTAAACTTTTGACGGACAAAACTATAAACTGCAGGTAGAGTTAGGTATTTTTTTTACATTTTACTTTTAAAATTCCCGGGACTTTTATCAATTCAGGAAATCCTGATCACGGTATTATTTGTCTTTAATACTCAAGAAATCCATATATATATTTTTAATGATTTTTTCAAGTAAGTATATAGTAACAAATTTTATCATCTTTTGTAACCTGAACGACAACAATTAAAAAATATGTCCAGTTATGATGAAACCGATACATTAAACAACGTTCGACAAACAAAAATCTCCATCGTAAAAAAACAACTAAAATTTGTTTGAAAAAAGTTATCAAAAAAATTTGATTGTTTTGTTAAAAAGAAAAATGTATATATTCAATAGAATATAAGAACCAACTATATATTTATTTTGGATATTTTCATATTTGTAATATAGATTCAAAATTTTACTACCTTTTAAAAAAAATCAATAAATTTATAATTCGGTATCTAGAAAAAAAAGTTGTGCTCTTATAAATTAAAAACACTAATAAATTTAACTAAATCCGCTCAATAATTCAAAACGTGCTCTAAAATTTAATGAATGTGTAATGTAAAGAACTTTTAATGAATGCAGAAGATTGATGTGGTAATAATTGGGACTTGCGTAAAATATTTTATATTAAAAAGGTGTGCATTACCTACATTACCTTAGAGCACATTCATTAACAAAATACTATTTTTTATCGGAACTTTTAAATTTTTTAGAGTATATATTTTATAAATAAGAGTACGATTTTCTGTAGCAAACGCTAAATTGAAAGCTATAAAAGTTTATATGGCTATTCGAAACCTTTCAACCCATTATGCCTCTCTCAAGTGATATAAATAAATATCACTTATATTCAAACCAATCGGATTGCTCTATGAAAGAGACGATTTGATCCATTTTGGTTCTCGCTTGGTGTGATTTCCCTTGATAGGAAAGTTTTTAGCCGAAGTAAGAAAAGAGACGGACAGTGACATAGGTAATGTTCAGCTGTTTCCTCCGTCAATTCACATCCTCTGCAGAGATTTGAG
>JAAAKO020018840.1:0-15523 GCA_010015015.2 Bolitophila cinerea | reverse complement strand
ATTTCCGGAGAACGTTGGAAGATCCTTTGATATGACTTGCCTTGCAGCAATGTTATTGGATGTAAGTATTGAGTGAGGCTGCGCGAGACCATAATGTTGACCTGGCATATCGTTTCCTTGAGGGTGATTGTTATGGTATAGCGTCGAAAACTGCTGTGGTTGGTTAGCACTTGATTCGATAAACATTGATGAGGTTGCAGGAACATTATTAGGCTGCATGAGGCCATACGGTGGATGTTGGTGACTAGATGCGGCGAACGTCGAGGTTGCATTGCCATTAGGCTGCAGGAAACCATTCGATGGCAACGGTCGATGAGCACTAAATGCGGTTAACATTGGGATTGCAGGAGCATTAGTATGTACGAGGCCATACGGTGGCTGTTCGGTACTAGATGCGGATAAAATTGAGGTTACAGGAGCACAATAGACGTTGGTTGGCTCTGTATGATGACTTCTTTGAGCGCTTGAGTTTGGTTCGACAGAGCGTGGCAAGAACGTTGGTGCTGCAGGATTGAACAAACTGTTCGTGAGGGCAGTTTGAAGTGGGGCGGTCGAAGAATTTACAACGATAGTCTTGTGAGGTGGCCCAATCATTACCTTTTGTATACGGTCATTTTGCTCCTTGATCCAGTGGTCGGTTCTCAATTCGTTGTTCTCCGTATCGTTTTCACTAGCACTCTCATCTGAATCTTCTTCTTCAAGCAGATACTTGTACTTTTTGTCTAAGAACTCACTCAGAATACGGTTTTTCTCAGCCATTTCTTCTTCTAGCCGCTGCAACTCTAGACGCCTCCTTCTTTTCGACGATGACGAGCTAGCACCTCGTGATTTAGTGTCGTTGTTGGCTTGTACAACGGGAATTGGATCTGGTACTATATGGCCATCAACTATCTGGGCACATCTAATGCACATCCACGGTGAGTTTTCGATTACCGCTGTCACATTTGTACAATGAAAGTGAAACCATAAATTGCATTTATCGCAATGGACCATTTCGTCTGTATCCAAATCTGTGCACAGGTTGCAATGCCTAGTTATGTGCATTATATCTCTTTTATGCGAGCGCTGAACAGGCATATTAAGTTGTGTATTTTATTTAAAGAATGTTACAGACGGTTTACTAATTGTCTTTGTAACTGGACTACTATTTTATAGCAAGCAAGAACAGATGACCTTATTTTCAATTTTGTATATTGCGCTGCTTTAAATCTAAAATACTTACATAAATTTAGTAAAGTAATAATAAATTCAAACTTAATTCCTACTTACAAAATAGTCTCTTTGTGTAAATTATATTATTATTTTTGATATGATTGATAAAATAAGATAATTTTGTGAAGGATTAAAGGAAGGATTGATTCTTAACAAGATTAATGATTTTTAGCAGTATTAAAGGAAATAGACAGTTTTTATATATCATTTTTGGGAGGATAGGTAAAATAAGATAATTGATGATTCCTTCCAGGATTGACTATTATTATCTGGATTTATAGAAATCATCCATTTTTGATAATTATTTTGATTGATCATTTATAACAGGATTCTTTTTTTGGAGGATTGATGATATAAGACATTTTCTGGCAGGACTGATGATTTTTTACATAATTGATTATTTTTAATATTGATGTTATATTGATGAACTAATGAAAATCGCCCATTTTTGATGAATTTTTTATGAATTTAATATGTAAAATATCCAAATTTTGATAAAAAAATTTATGAATATTGATAAAATAAGTTATTTTAGTCATTATTGATTGTTTTGATTATTTATATTTTTTGTAGGATTGATGCATATTAATAAATTTATTACCAAAAATAGCCATTTTTAATGGATTGATAAAATAATATAATTTTATGCAAAATTGATGGCTTTTAGTATGATTGATGATTTTGGTCTGGATTTTTTTATTGATTTATAGTTTTTGGAAGATCTTTGATGAATTGATTATTAGAAATCGTCAATTTTTGATTATTATTTTTGAATGGATTGATAATATAAGTTAATTTTAGGTAGGATTTATGTTTTTTTTCTAAATTGTTGTAATGATTGGATTGATAAAATAATATAATTATAAGAAATATTGATGATTTTTAGCTGTATTAAAGATTTTTATCTAGATTTGTTTAATGATTGAAGTTTATGATTTTTATAATTAATAGAAAGCGTTAATTTTTTATTGTTATTTATGGCAGGGTTTATGTTTCATAACAAAGTATTGATCGGCAATTTTTGATAGGATTTAGTAAGATTATGTAAATTTTAGGCAGACTTGATTATTGTTAACTTGATTGTTTATTTGTGGCTATAGTTTTTTTTTTTAAATGATTTGTATTGTATTGAAGGATTGATAATTTTAATTTTAATAAGATAATTTTAGGCAGAATTAATAATTCTTAATGTGATTTATTGAAATCTCCAATTTTAAGCAGTATTACCATTTTTTTGCTGGATTTATGAAAAGCGATCTATGAAAATGATTTATGATTTATGGTTAATGTTTTTTGGGAGGATTAATAATGGCCTTATGCCAACACTCACCAAATTTGGCAAAAGATGAGGATTGTGTGATTGTGTAACGATTATGAAAGGTAAATTTTATTACAAAATATATGAAGAAGCTTTTTTCGAAACTTCAAAAACCGTTATGACATAAAATATCTTTTGGGCATACAATTACGTTTTGACATAAATGACAAATCGTTAGTACATAAAACCAACGTTAAAACATAAATATTAAGTTGTGACAAATTATAGCGTGGAAATAATATTATATAAGAAACATACATTATACAGTCGAAAAACGATTATATTTAAATATGATTATATTTAAATACGACGAAATTTCGAAACTGTTTCTCAAGACACGAATAGAATCTTATCTAGAATATGATCCCCGATTACAATGGACCCATTTATTGAACTGAGTATCAAACCAGTCACCCCTTAATTTAAATCTATTTCAAAAGGTTTAAAACTTAAAATGTTTTCTTTACCTTTTCTCAAACTGGACATTTTCAAATAAAATCTTTTTCTTTTAAATTTGAATATCAATTTTATCAATTTATGAAATACTAATCTAAGTAGTGTAGTCTTTATAAATTATATAACATTAAAAAGTGCAACAGTTAGCAAAACAGCGTGATCGTAAATTCCTTAAATTAAAATATGCAAAAGCGTTTAAAAACTTTACATAAAATCCTTTTAAGCTTACAGAAAAGAGTACAAAAAAAAATCATCAATATAAAAATTATTTTTGTATTGACATTTAATGAACTCCAAGCACTAGAAAGTACACTTAAGCGCTTTGTATCAGAAAATGTAAATTTACAATTTTCCTCGATATTTACAAACTCATGTTTGCTGCGCAAAACTTTTCCTCTCTGTGTGTATGTGTGTGTGTGTGCGAGTACTAATCGAAAACTGAATACAAGCTCTGCGGCAAGGGTATTCCGTATAGAAACGTCGAGCTTTTTGTATCGCAGTACTAATAATATACAAAGTTAGAGCGGTATGCAAATAGAAATGGGGTTATGGTTTCTTTTGTAATTATACAAACTGCTGTGATCTGCATTTCTGTGCTCCAGCAAAATTCAGAAAATGAGAAAGAAGAGAAAGGCCAATTAAAATGTTAATTTTTTCGGGGCATTGGAGCGACTCGCAGAGGGATTCAATTGTGCGGTCGTTTATTCGTGTTTTTAATTTGAAGGGTTTGTAGGTTGTTTTTTTGGTTAATTTATGATTTTAAAAATATGCATTTTTTTAGGATAATAACTAGAAAATAGTTTATATATGTTTAAAATACGAATCAATTTTTGTTGAATCTTCAAGTACTTTTATCCCGTTTTTTTAGTAATTTATAGAGAAAACTCTAGTATTATATAGAGTAAACGAATGTTTGTGATAAATTCCCTAGAGTTCACAAGTATAAGCTATGTTTATATTTTGACAGACACAATAATCCTTGAGTGTTGTTTGCCAGGATTTTCATCCAAGCGCAGTACCTTTTTCATTTCCAACAATTGAAAGTATACAGACAAAAAAGCTCTGTTCAAATATATATATTATTTAGTAGAGAGAGCTGACTAAAGAAGCATATTCTATAGTTTTAAACGAACAGAGTGGCTTTCGTTTCATATATGCATAATTATGATTTTGCAAACTGTAACTCATCCGGACCGCTTATACAAACATATCAAAACGTAGAACTTGTTTTTTTTTCAAAATGGCTTGCATATTTTAAGCTTGCAAGCTCACACGCTCACACATACATTATTGCCAATGAATGTATATATAGATAAATACACGTACACGTAAAATGAAAACTCACACACATGCAGGCAGAGAGGGTGAGATTTTCGCCGTACTTCCGTCCATTTTAATGGAATATATTATTGTAATCTCGAGAGTGAATTTCCAAACATATAATAATTATATATATTATATATAAACATATATATATATATATATGAATTATACGTTTTAAGAATATATTTATTACATGTATAATAAAATCGTAACATTCTTGTATACATATTAATGTAAAACAAATATAAATCATATAAAATATAACTTTGCATTTATTTGCGGGATTCATATGATAAATGTGCGGTAGATTTAACAAGATTTGCATTTCGCATAACTTTCTAAAATTTATGTAAATTTTAAAACAAATCAAAAAATCTTGTTTTGATTTTCCGTCAAGAAAAATAACTGCAAACAAATATGAGCGATTTGTATTGAATTGACAAATTTAATAAAACACAAAATTGATAAATAATAAGTGCAGATGTAATGTCTCTCTACTATACATGAGGGACTTAATTCCTTTTTGAATTACAGGATTTGGAAGATTGTTTTAGTGATATATTTTAGAGCTTCGTTGAAAAGGTAGTATTAGGCATACGGACTTTTATAATGTAATATTTAAAACATGATTAATATTGGACTTTCACACCAATTTCGTATATCCGAACGTAATTTTACAAAGATATTTTTTTATGGTAAAATGTGCCTATTTTACACTTATTCTCAAATAAAAACATCATTTTCATTTTTAACGCAATTGAACAATGATAGAGGTTTTTTAGAGGTCAGACTTTAATCTTCATTTTCTTGCTTTATAAAATATGCAAAAAATTTTAGGGCATATCTTCTGGTGTGAACGTCCATGGAATGAATGTCATAAAAGTTAAACAAAATAAACAAGCGGAAAGCTGCACAAATCTTTCGCAAATTTAATTGGGGTGAAAGTCCTCTTGTGAAAAAGCCTAATTAATGTATGTCGTAAATGCTTACAATAAAAAGCAAAAAAACGCATTCTTAAAAAAACATGATTTTCATTATTAACGCATTTGCTGAAAATAGCAAAAAACTTATAAAAATATATTTGGGATGAAAGTCCTTTTGTGTGCAAGTCCATGTAATAGATGTCGTAAATGAATTTGCTGAAAACAACACAAAAAACTTGTGCAAATATATTTGGGATGTAAATATTCTTGTGTTAAACTCCATGTATTGGATGTCATAAATGCTTATATAAAAAAAAAACAAAAAACAGTAAAAAACGAGAAGAACAAAGAAACTTTCTTGTAATAAGAATGTAGGCTTGTTTGAAACTCCATGTAATGGATGTCATAAGATTCCTACAGTCCAATGTATGGGGCACAAATAACCCAAAAGTATTTATCGGTTTTTCATTTTTTTTTATTTTTTAGAATTATTTTTTACTTTTTGTAGAATGATTCAAAAATTTAAATTAAATTCTAAAGTTTAAAAAAAACAATCAAAAATATTTGGGCTGAAAGCACTCTTAAAGAAAGTCCATTTAATGGATATCTTATATATCAAATCATGACTTTTTTAATTAAAGGTTCGCCCTTGTGCAACTTTCATCATGGTGGCTTAATTTGAATAAATAAAAGATCAAACAAATTATTTGAATTTAAAAAAGAATAATTAAAAATTAAACAGAAAGATTGAGTATAAACAACGTTAAAGAAAAAAAATAATTTGTGGCTTAAGACCTCCTTGCACAAGTCACTTCAAATATTCTGTGGTGCGAAATTCCGCGGTTAAAAGTCACATCCCCGATGTGAGCCGTTGAAACTAAATCCTCATCCAAGAATCTTGGTTATGTAAACTTTTAAATAAAAGTTGCTTATCAAATATAAATAAAATAAGTGTTGGCCTTATTTCTGGATGAGCCGAATTTTCAACCGGTTTTCCTTATTTTAAAAGTTAGGTTAATTTTTATCTGTTTTAAATTTCAAACATTTAAGTTTAGTCCATTTCTATTTAAGCTAAATTAATCTAATGTAAATTTAAAAACGAATGGACACTACTTAAAAATATTATAATGTTACTGTGTTTCCTATCAAATAAATTATTATTATTATATTTTTAATAAAATTGCCGCCAAATTATAAAAATATTTCATAAGCTAAAAAAAATATAAAAAACTAAATTTCAAAAAAAAAAAGACATTTTAAATTGGCGCGAGAAAATATTATGTCAAAATCAGTCAAATTATGCTGTGTTTACATGCAAATTACTAAGATCATATGTCATACTATAAAGGCCAGGCGATTGAGTTACATTCTACCAAATTGTGGAGAAAACGCCTTGCCGATTGGCAATTGCCTGACGTGAGGCAATTTTTGCTTTCTACCTCTGCTGTTCTTTTTCAATAAATAAATTGAAAAAGAAATATTTCTTTTTTACATAAAACTCTTTATTGAAGCGGAAGCAAGGGCGGTGGCGCAAGGGCTATTTCTTAATGGATATTGGAAGTCATCACGTACAGGTCACGCCTCTATCTGGAGCGAGACTATATCTTCAAATTCGGAGTTTGGAATGCCGTCCGATTACGTTATACCAACATTCCATTTCGTGCCCATATAAAAAATTCTTTGGCCAGGAAGGATATGCTGAGTGTTTCGTGGGATTGAAAGGGAATTATCCACTTTGAGCTTTTGCCCATTGGCCAAACTATCAATTCGGACTTTTATTTTTAACAATTCGACTAATTGATATAATTGCCGCGCAAGCTACTATAAGAAACCTATATTCAATGAAATTCCTTTTAAGGAGACATAAATACCGAACAGTTTTTTTTGTTTCAGTGTCGATTTTCTCAAGGATTAATAATGTAATCATGGCACAGATATCAAAAAATAATGCCCGAATATTTCAAAGAGAGTCCTATCAACTCTAATATAGTATCGGGTTCTATATCTACAGATGTGAAATGTGGAAGTGGTTGACGCTACAATTAATAAAAAATATATACGCTTTATGGACTTCCTATAATAAAACGACACCTAAAACTCTAAAACCCTCCCATTATGTCTGCACAACGATAATGTGTCTGAGCTTACACATTAAAACATAAGTACAATTCAAACAATTTCCCTCAAAGTATATTTTTCCGGTTGACTGAGCCAGAAACTGCATCTTCACGTAGAGCCTGCATCAAAAATATGTATATGCAAATGCATATATAACATATATAATACTTATACATATACACTTTTAACTGTTCCGCGTGTGCTTGCTTCGTTGACGCTCTTTACGATTCTGTTTTTTGCGTGTTCACCGATGCCTGGCAAATTATGGAAAATATAATATTTTCCTATACCGAGGATCTGTTTGTAGCGCCCCTGCTTCGCGCATAACCTCCTCGTGCAGTTATGCAACCTCGTGCATGTTCACCTCGTAAAACGACATGTTTTATCGTGTTTTGTTGGCAGAGAGTGTGTGTCGTATGCGTGATTGCACTATATACAATAATATATAAAAATAAATATACATATGCCGTGTAAAAGCGCATTTTCTCGCAATTTCGGTTCGTATATAATCGATTTGACGTCTGCACTTATGTGTTTATGTTTTATGTGTTTGTGACTGTGTGTGACTGTGTGTGACTTTGTGCAGTGAAAACTGTTGTGAAACGAGAACATAAATTGCAAAGTACGATCTTAAATTTAAGTTGAAACGAATGAAGAAATTTCTTTGAAAACTTATGAAATTATTATTCAAGTTGTTGCGATAAATTTAAAATATTATATTGAAATTGAATGAACATTAAAATAAAAGTTATATTGGTGGCGTTCTTTTTACCCGGAGGAAATTTTCTCCTTATAGATTTTTTGTATGGATTTCTCCTTTTTGTGTTAAGCAAATAAGGAGTAAACATGGCTGAGGTAAACGATTCCCGTAATTTAATTTCATTTTAATAAACTAAAATATTTGATGTATAAACGTTTTTTTTTTGGGCCGCCCCCTAAATGAAAAAACACAATAAACAATCTTTTCTTTTATTAAAAAATATTCATATTTAACTCACGACCATGAAAGATTTTTTCTATATAAAATACAAAGGTTTTTACCGTAATTGTAACCGTAAGAAATTGTAGCTTAGGAATTTAAAATTTTAAGAAAATAGTCTACAAAAATGCTGCTAAGATAAAAAGTAGAATTATAAGCCGCCGCCAACAACAAAAATTATTTTTTTGTTATTTTAACCCTAGGAATTAATAGCACAGGTCCATCAGTTGTAAACTGTACAACTAAATCCTTGAGAACCTTGAAATAGTTTTGGAGTAGGTGTGTATAGGCTAAAGTATAGTTTAGGGCCAGATGTTTCTCTAGTTAACGTCGTTTTATATAACCTAGAGGTTTTGAAAAGACGGCCCGATGTTGTGGGCCTAGCAAAAACCACTATCCCCATGTTCCAGCCGAAGTAGGCACCTCAACTTAAGAGTATACAAGTTCTTGTGGTCTGATTTATATTTTTTCTAAGTAACTTCCGCCCTCTCCAGAAAAATAGTTTAAAGAGGAAAGTTTTTACTTCAAAGTGGAAAGTGGCGAGCGATCCAAACTAACACCAGTATTGTACTTGGCGGTTCCCCCTATCCGTTTTTGACCATCCCATTTCTTAGCTCACTAATCCTAAACTAAAGATTTGCATATTTAATTGCGCTTACGATATGAAAACAATTGATTATCTACGCAATTTCTTATTCGTTTTGATATAGTCAAAATTAACCCACTTCCAGAGCTAGGCCTAATTGTAACCCTTGTCACTTGTCCTAATTTAATTCGGTATAGATTATCCAAAATCAAAATTTATTGGACATTTTTTTTAAATTTCTAATGCAAGGCTTTCAAAGTTTTTGTTAAAATAAATACCGTGTTTTGCAAACAAATAAAATTTGCCTATCCATATCCATAAATAAGCATTAGATTTTATATTTTCATGGATTAGATTATTGGAAAGCTAACATTTCGAGGCCGATGTTAATCTTTCGACCAAAAGTTTTGACTTGCGCCGAAGGCACAGGCGGATCCAGGGGAAGGGGGACATGAGGACATTTCCCTCACCAGGAAAAAAATACATATATTAATTTAATTTTTACGGATATGTTATATTATATATATATATATGTTATATTATATATCAATATCTTTGATTGTCGGTAGTAGTCCGTACATAATTAATAATTCGTGGCTGTACAAATTTAATTAATAAAAAAATGCTCTCAAATGAAAGGAAATTCCAAGAAATATGCAATATGTATAAGGATAATGGAATTAAAATTATTTAGAAATAAGTCGAATAAGGGCTGAATAATGCCCTATTTGGCAGAGTATTGGTTGGTTTATTATGAATGCTTATTCTGCTTTTATTCAAGCTGAGCTTATTCAGGTTATTAGGCTTAAAATGGGTATTGAATGAAAAATTTCCAATGGGGAGTTTTTTGAGATTCTTTTGTAAAATACATTTGCCTATTTTTTTATTTATTTTAAATTCAGTTTAACAAAATTGTTTTTTTTTTCAATTTTTTTTTTTAATTTTATTTTACAAAATTCTGGATTACAAAAATCAAAAATCTTTTTTTTTGTTTCTGCAAGCATAATCTCGTATTTTATAATCCATAATTTAGAAAAAACTTTATTTTGAAAAACAAATATCATTGTGACAATATGTCTCTCCCCAGAACATTTTCTAAATCCGCCTATGGCCGAAAAGGATATTTGTCAACAAAAATCTGTTTTTTTTATAATGACGCACAATTAAGAGAAGAAGCTTTTAACAAAAAAAACGAAATATAGTACACACAATGGTCAACTGAAAGACGAACCGGACGCAGTGGAATTGCGTTGTCAAATTGTGAGTGTGATCCAAGAATAATCACGTAAGACCAAATGTAAATTATTTTTATCATTTTTCCACTTAAAGGGCCTAATCCGCAAGACAAAAAAAAGGTGTAGGTCTTTTAATAATTTATAATTTATTCATATGCAGATACTGCTTTTATATATAATCCAATTGCAAATGATATAAAATATTATATAAGATGTTACTGACAAAGATTAAATCTTTTATTATTATTTTTTAAATTATATGTAAACCCTAAAAGAATCAAAATGGGTTATGTTAATGCGATGCCATATTTATTCTGAGTTGAATTGCATGTATAATGTACATTGTACGAGTACATACGTATAATTACATACATATATCTCTATATATACATTTATATATGTAGTGAGTGTCATGATCATAAATCATACGCTGCTTGGTACAATAACACGAAACTATGCAAATGCATGCTTGCATACATCGTACATACATATACAATGCAAAAACACATTATTATTTAAATAAAGAAAAAAACTTCTACCAAAACGAGTACCGCACATTTACTGTGTTTGTCATGGACTGTTAAGTCACATGTCTCATGTCGCATTGTACATTTGTACAATGTAAATTTGCACTAAGTTCATTATTTCTTTGTTTTGCGAATTAGCCACAATGTGAATGATCTAACTTATTCATTCATAAAAAACACATCAATTATGAACGAATATTCCACTGACTGACTATAATAGGAATATGAATATGAATTGCCGTTAATTTTACAGTACCTATAATAAAAAGAAATACGCTGTATTTTTTAAAGATGGAATAGGCATAAAATTTGCACCGTTGTCAAATCCGCTAAAAGCAAAAAACGGGAGAAACATGCTCTAGAAAAGTTTATAACACAAAACGCATATTTTAAAGTTACTTGCGGTGAAGACGCCTAGACCAAACATACGTAACACAAAAACTGATATTTGACAATCTATTATTTCAATATGATACATTATATGTAAATTTTGTAATGCATGCTTTTTGTATTACATGCTATTTGTGTTCTTGAGATCATGTCTCGCCGTACGCAGGCCGCAATGTGGGCTAATTGTATTTTCAATTTTTGTGTTACGTGCTTAGATGAATTTTTTTGTGTTGCGTGCTTACATTACATTTTAGTGAAACATGCTTTTGTTTTGACATGCTAAAATATTTGTTTTGTGATACATGCTTTTTGTGTTACGTTTGTAGATGGACATTTTGTGTTTCATGCTTTTGTGCTATAACTTACATGATGTTACGCAATAGTTTAAACTACAATTGTGAGATATGTTGGTTCAAAAAAATGGTTGGCGGAGATGACTCTACGACGCTTGTCTTTCAGGTATACGTCTACATTCGAAATTGTTAAAAAATAATAATATATAACATTTATGATATTAGCCGAAAACAGTGTCCAATGAAATGTTAGTAAAAATATTTCTGCAAAAAATCTTTGGTTTTTGGATGTTTGGAAATTACTCTAGTACAATAAATATTTTGTCAGAGGACATGTTTTGGAAGGCTTGTAGTTTGCTTATATCATACAACAAGTAAAAAATAAGTGGAAGAATAGCAAGTAATCAAAAAATTCTATATATCGTATAAAAAAATTAAATACATACATATATATTGTAATAAATTTAAAAACTTATACATTGTTCATTTTACATAAAAATATGTGTTCAAAATAAAAATATTTAAGATAATTGTGTATAATTTTTTTATTAAACTCCAAGGTAGGTGGTTCCTTTTTTTGGTATATTCTGTTCGGTACCTGTGTCGGATACAAAAAGGAGTCTGAAGCTCATAATATTAAAAAACGGCTATAAATATGTATCCTTTACGGATAAAGCTGATTTTATATAATGATTACTATCTAAAATATGCATATAAATAAAATTAATTCAATCAATGTGTTTGTATTTCTAAACATACAGGAACTTTATTAATTATTAAACAAATACATTGATTGTTACATTTAACAAAGAATAAATAAACATTAAAAAAGTACAAAAAGTACAAAAAAAAAACAATTTCAAGTTCTGAAAAAAAAGTGTATTTTCACGTTTTTTTTAAACATTATTTTTAACCTTTAATTCAATAACAAATTAATTTTGTTTGTAAACACATTTTTTATAAAAAAATGCTCGTGTTTTTGCACAATTTTTATTTTATTTGTAAATATTTTTTAATTGGTATATTATTTATTTTTTTGAAGCAGTCTTTTTCTTGATAGCTTGTGTATTTATTGATAATATATAGATCTTAAAAAAGTGCTTATCGAAAACACACATATCTAAACAATAGATCGTGACAAAATTAAATGAAAATATTTGTGATACCCTATATAAAAACAAAAACAAGCAAGAAAATTTAAAAACTCTAATTTCAATTTATGCTTCTCCAAACACATTGATATCAAAATTGTAAAATGATGTGAGCTGCATTTTATCCAACAGCATATAAATTATTTTAAAAGATCGTCCTATTCTGATAAAAGAGCTATTTAGGATTTTTAAGATATGTTAAAAACTTTTTTTTTTTCATTATCATAATTCTCATCATTTTTTCCTTAAAAAACAGCCTTATAGATTCTGTACAGTAAATTTACGGTTTTACGATCCTGGTAAATTTCCTGAGCGGTTAGGAAAATTGCCTCCTATAAATAATTAAATGAAAGAAATATGAATTCTTATTGCCGCCGAAGGAGGCAGAGAAATAGTTAAAAAAAACTAATTCTTAAGCTCTGATCGAGTCAAGATCAAAATACTAACTAGCTGTCCGGATGCGAAACTTAATCACACTAAGACCCAAAGACATTTCAAAAAATATCTCATTCCAAAATCAAACTCACGCATTCTAGAACAATGTGAGGGAAATCAGGATTAAAAAATATAATGTCGCGAATTATTAAATCAATATTTAATAAGTCTGCCTGGAACTGGTTTAATATATATATATCGGTAGATAAATATTTTATAGATTTGACAGAAAGTCAAATCGAGACGAGCCGGCCTTTCCGGCAGCTATGCCAAATTCATCCGCACTGACACTCCCCCTGCATAGCACCGGCTTTAAAAATGTATACGGGTTACCTAAATAGCTATGCTCTGCAAAGTTTTGATTAATCCGAATGTTGGAGACAAGTTTTTAATTTATAATTAAAAATTTTAAAATATTTTAGTGTTTTTCTAGAAAATAATATTTCAAATTCAATATTGTATTATATAAATTATAAATTCTTGCCAAAAAAACAAATTCAAATATTAATACGTATTTTAAATTAATTTGAATACGACACATAAACAATGGAAACCGCAATGATAAAAATATTCAGAAAAGTTATTCAAACATTTCAGAAAACGACAAAAACCTCCAGTTTTTCGTTTAATATAAGTTTTTTTAAGTGAAAAGACACGAACACATAATACACGCTCAAACATACACACACACCACCGATTCTATCCGGCAGAAACTAAGATTTATAACTGGGATTCAGACTTTTTCAATATCATATTCGGTCTTTTTATATGCATTTATATACACAGTATAAATCGGTGTATGCAATAGGATATGCATTGTGCACTATACACATTGCTCATCACACAGCCATCCCAAAGAGCAAACAAGGTAACCATTTTGCATGCAGACAGTCGTAATTTCTTCCAAGCATTTTTCTCGTGACACTGATATTTAAATTTTATATATGTTTGTATGAGCCCATTTATAAATAAAAAAAGTATTTTATATGTACTGTACCGGTACACAGAGAACAGGTACACGCGTGCAGCATTTGGAATTCAGTTTTAAAGTAAATTTATAAATAATATATATTACGTAATTATTATAAATGCTGTCTCATAGGTGAAATTTAGAAGAACTTTTGAACTTTTACGATTATTCTCAGAACAAATTTTGTTTGCTTTATTATTTTTAAATATTTAAAATAAAATACATATTAAAGAGGCATGATTACCGACATTTCAATTTATTCTATATATTAAACCCTTTTTAAAGAAAACGGCAGACTTTTTAAACGATAAAGATTCTCGTTAAAAATGATGATTATATACGTAAATGTATCATATGTGTGTAAAAAAACATGTTTTCATGTACTAGTATTACATGCTGCGATATCTAATCAGAAATCAATAGAATCGGCTGTATTTTTCCGGAATATTATTTTCAAATATATAAATATATATATATATATACAATACATAAGTACGTTGGTATGCACTATTTGCATATACATAGTAAATAAAACGTATATATGAATACGAAAACGTTCAAATAATTTGTGCTCACGCCATTCAATTGAAAATTGTCGATGCGGCAAAAATGAATACAGTGTATTTTTGATAGTTCATATGATTTTTAGTATTAAGGCGAATTGCGTTTTTTATGGCAAAAACAATTGCATTTAAAATAGGGGTATTTTTGGGTTTTTTAAACGGATTAAACCAATTTATACATCCACAAAAAATCCAACAGTTATATATTTTTCATAGGTGAGCGTTCATTTTTTAATTGGTGCCTTTCAATCAAATAAAATTACATGCGGTAGGACTTGATGAAATTTCCCTGGCTATCTTCTTATTCTTTTAACTTTTTCAGTCCAATATTTCTTCACCTATTTAAGGTTTTTACAACATCTTTCTTTCCAGACATATGGAGAAAAGATTAAATATTGACTAATCAGTATACTACCTACATTGTCTAAAGTCATAGAAATAATAATGTAAAAACAAATTGTCTATTTCTACACACAAAATAATTTATTGTTCAAAAATCAATCTGGTTTCAGAAGAGATTACAGTACAACCACTGCATTATTTAAAAATTCATAAAATTAACTCTTGAAGAAAGAAAAACCTTCATTTTAATACTTCTTGATTTCTCTAATGCTTTTCATAATGTAAATAGTAGACTTTGCTGTAAATTATCTTGATTGTTCAGTTTTGACTTATCAGCAATTAAACTCAAAAATAGTTATCTACATCAAAGAATTAAATGTGTATCCATTGCAGATTTCACTTCTTCTCCGTGCTTAATAAACAAGGGAGTTCATCAAGGTTCAATTCTTGGTCCTCTTCTCTTCTCAATATTTATAAATGATTCTTCTTGTAATCTTTATACAGATGATTTGCAAATTTATTTACCATGTAATTCTGATGATATTAATGAATTATCTCTGCTGATATAATCTCTCTTATCAACATTAATTTATCGTATATAAACAATTGGTATAGCCAAAATTGCCCTAAAGCTACAGTCCCACGACTTGCGGCATCTCGCAATTTTGGCTTGCTCAGGATTGCGTATTGATTGCCTACATT
>JAAAKO020018829.1:0-15524 GCA_010015015.2 Bolitophila cinerea | reverse complement strand
GAAATAAAATCAAGAAAATGTTCAGGGTTTATTTAAAGTTACAACAAAAAAATAAATAAATATAGTGCATAATAAACAAATTGCTCCCAATTACAAATTGCAAATACAAATTTTAAATTAAAATTTTAAAAATTAAACACAAATGAAATTAAGAATGTTCAAAAATACTGATACAAACAAAAAATGTCCAGATATTTCAGATCTTACAATAATTAAAAAACGAGAACAAACAATTTATTTTAAATAAATTCAAAATTGTACATGGAAAGAAATGATTTGCGCAATAGAAACCGATGATATATATTGAGCCAAAATTCTGTGAGAAAATCACCTTTTTTAGCATGCATTTTATTTTTTTTGTTAGTATTTTTTGATTTGTTTATAACTTTGTGTTCAATTATATTTTAATATATTCGATTTCTTTTGATCCATAAATAAATATTTTTTAATGTGTACTTTTGTTACTTTTAGCGGCTTGTGAAGAAAATGATATTGAAAGGAATCTGCGGGTTATGGTAATCAAAGCGGGAAAGAAGGATCAATATCTTGCTTTAGTGATTATTTGATATTTATTTATTTATTTAAATACCAATAATTTAAAAATTAAACCATAAATCGTTATACCTAAACTGGTTCCTTTCGCACTATTTTCAATGACGCGTAGTGTAGACACAAAACATATTTTTCATACACCTTTTGAACCCATCCCTATTTTACACACAGATTTTAGAAGACCTCAGCGTGGAATTGTTCCTAGCATTTTTGGTCTGTTTACATTTTTGTAGTCCTACTTCAAGTTCGTAGATAAAACTTGAATAGTTGGTGCAGATCAAGATCACGTTCCCACATCTTCTTGTCCTTCACATTTGAAAAATAAAATAACTGCCTTTTGCTATACTGTCGATAATGTAGGTCTCCACATTTTTTTTCGTTCATTGAATTATAATAATTCTGTAAAAACTGTCACACATATTTGGGCTTACTTCTAACCTCAAAAAACGTGCGATTTGTTTACAATTTTTTGTGTGCATTATTTTATTCACCGCAAACGTAACTCAATACACATTTAAAATGGCTCAAGCAACCGGACCCGCAAACCAGTCAACACTTTTACCCCTCGGTATGTCTGCCGTGATAAATAAGTCAATCAAAATACCGTAGAATTAACCCATAACAATATTTCGCAGAGCTCGTCGACAAATGCATTGGCTCTCGCATTCACATTATCATGAAAAACGACAAGGAAATGGTGGGCACTCTTCTGGGATTCGATGACTTTGTGAACATGCTGCTGGAGGACGTGACCGAGTACGAGAACACCCCCGAGGGCAGACGCGTCACGAAGCTCGATCAGATTCTGTTAAACGGAAACAATATCACAATGCTTGTGCCAGGCGGCGACATTGCAGAGGCTTCCTAGTTGTTTAAAATTATTTTACAGTTTTAAATGAATTCCGCTTAAATGTAATTTATGGTACACGCGCATTGGTTGTAAATTGAATTTTACATTAAATTATAATTTTTGTAAACCTATACATGCATTTCCTTCAGTACAGTAATAATAATAATCTCATATTTGTTTTAAGGTTCACAATAGTGTTTTTTTTTTATAAAATGTGATATTTCAATATTTTGTATTATTTTTTTAAATAATGGGCTTCTAAAATAATAAAATATTATATTAAATACATTACAAAACTTTGTGATTTAGCAATTACCGTTCCTATTGGAATATAAAAATTTTGTTTTATTTTGATAATAAAAAGAAATTCACAATATTACATTTGGGCTAATAGTTGGGCTGGCAACTCAAATATTTGACATTTAAATGACTAATGACAGCAAGCGAATCGCGACAGACATCTTGATTTTTAATTCCTAAACATTAAATATACATATTTTACATATTATTTGTGTTTGATCTCATCGTTGTCGTAGAAATAACTACTATTTTCACAATAAAATCAACGTAGAATACGTTTTATTGTGCTCATCCCTTGACCAGAGCCCAAATAAAATGGGCAGCGACAAGAAAGAGTAAGTATGGAGCTGTTGCACTCCCGAATTTGTTTGTATTTGGTAGTGAATTAAATTTAAGGTTATGTGTTGCTGATTACGTTTATTGAACAAACTTATGTTTGATACAAGAGGTAAACTAATGGCATATTGATTTTTTATCGGCGCGTTGATTAGGTTTAAGCATTTTTTATGTTATGGGATGTGACTGTAATGAACATATGTGTTTGTGGTTTTTCTGTAGGTCGGACGACAGTATCGACGAAAGTCCGGTGCCCAAGCGATCTAAGGATTCCTCAATGGAAAGCTCTCAGAAGAAACTAAAGAAACACAAGAAAAGCAAGAAAAGCAAGAAAGGCAAATATGAGAAGGGTGACAAAGAGCGCTCCAAGAAGCACAAGAAACATAAGCGCAAGCGCAGGGACAGCGATTCCTCTGACTCGAGTGGTATTGATATAGCCGCAGCGTTGTCACAAATCAAAACCACTTCTACCAGTACTGGTTCTACGCTTAGCAGTAAATTCACGGAAATCATGAAGACAAACGGTCACGATACCACCGGTAAAATCCTGAAGGAACTGAAAAAGCCGAAAATCTCCACTGATCCAACGGAGTTAGTCGAGATGATTGCGCAATCGCTGAAGCCGAGTGTGGCAGCTGCGAAAGTCTCAGCTGCTGTTCCCATGGAGATCTTGTCCTCAGACTCGGAAGACAGCGAAGAAGGTGCAATCGTAGAGGATGTCGATAGTCCTGACGTGGCTGTTATCGAAGATGAACTAAATCTGGATGAGTTGATGCGTCAAAAGGCTTTGCTGCAGGCACGCTTAGGCGTCATTGCCTCCGAAACGGAAACGGAAGAGGAAAAGAGTGAGACACCAGTCAATGCTCCGGACGTAATACTGTTGGACGATTCCAGTGGTGAACAAATTCGGAAACCGGCTCCACCTAAAAAGGCCAGACGCAGCACAACACCACCACCGCAGGCCAGAGAGAAGAAAAGTAGTCATCGGTCTTCAGACACAAAGAAGGACAATTCCAGGGAGAGACCAACGCGTACATCACAGCCAGAGCGAGTGAATCCACGTGAGAATCGTCTTAAGGTTGACCTGCGTCATGAAATCGATCGTGACAAGGAACGCAACTTCCGTGAACGGGACGGAAAACGGCACACGCATCAGCCGCGTGGTCGCATGGAGCATTTTTTGAATGGCAGAGACAGAGGTAAGGACGGTCGAGACGATCGAAGTCGATACTCGATGGAACGTGACCGACGTGGTGGCATGCAGCGCAGCCGAAGTCGTGACCGATTTGATAGATACGGAGATTACCGTGATAGAAGTCGCGATCGAGATCAACGAATGCGCAAGCGCAAGGAGGACAAAAAGGATAAATTTGTAGGATCGCTAAGCGAAGGTCAAAAGCCCGATAAGGATTCGAGCAGTGAAAGTGATTATGGCGAGAGTAACGTGCACGTTGACGATGATGATGATGACGACGAAGAGAAGATCATTGAGCAACGGAGAAAAAAGCGAGAAGAACTGCTCAAGAAACTGGGTGTGAATGAGATGCGTAAAACTAAGATTGACCAGAACAAAAAATCAAAGTCTGCCCATGAAGACGATGACCTTATTTTTGTACAGCCACCAGAAATAGCCAGTAGCAATGGAGGAGCTGCTAGTAAAGCAACAGTTAAAGCGGTGGGGGAAAACAAAGAAGACAAAGTGATTGAAGAGAGTAAAGAACCTGTGAGAGTACAAAAGAAAACGGATGAGGAGCTCGGCTCGACTACACCACCAATTTCGGCAAGTCTACAAGCTACCCTGGATCAAGAGGCCAGCAACGATGATGCAATCAACAAAGATCTAGTAAACAAAATCAAGGAGAGCGCACCGAAACGCTCCGAATGGGACATGTTTGCCGAGCAGGACTTGGACTCTAATTTTGATGTAAATATATAAAATTAATAATTGAAATTTAACTGTATCTAATTATATATGATTTTGCAGAGTCCCAGTGCGATTATTCCTAATAAGCATATGCACGACAATCCATCGTTGACGGATAACTGGGATGACGCCGAGGGCTATTACCGTGTGCGCATTGGTGAGGTGCTAGACAATCGATATGTGGTGTCCGGATTTACGGGACAGGGAGTTTTTAGTAATGTTGTCAGCGCTCGTGATCAGGCACGCGGCAACGCTAACACGGCTGTTAAGATTATCCGAAACAATGAAATTATGCACAAGACAGGTTTGCGGGAGCTTGAGATTCTAAAAAAGCTAAACGATGCCGATCCAGACGATAGGTTTCATTGTTTACGCCTCTATCGTCACTTCTTTCACAAGCAGGTATGGTTATTTAACGGTTAAGTTTTAAATACATTTATTTAATTTTGCTTTCTCTATTTAAAGCATCTGTGTATGGTCTTTGAACCACTTGCGATGAATTTGCGTGAGGTTTTAAAGAAATACGGCAAAAACGTGGGTCTTCACATCAAGGCAGTGCGTAGCTACACACAACAATTGTTCCTTGCTCTGAAATTGCTGAAGAAAACCGGAATCCTACACGCCGACATCAAGCCGGACAATATTTTGGTAAACGAGAGCAATCTAATACTGAAACTCTGCGATTTCGGCTCAGCCTCCCTGATCAACGACAACGACATTACACCGTATCTGGTGTCACGATTCTACCGGGCACCCGAGATCATACTGGGCATGACCTACGATTATGCACTGGACATGTGGTCGGCTGGCTGCACCATTTACGAACTGTACACAGGCAAAATATTGTTTAGTGGCAAATCGAATAATCAAATGCTTAAGTTTTTTATGGATTTAAAGGGAAAAATTCCGAATAAGATAATTCGTAAGGGCCAGTTCAAGGAACAGCACTTTGACCAGAGCTGCAACTTTTTGTACCATGAGATTGACAAGATCACGGAAAGGGTAAGTGTTTTACAAACCAAAAAAAAACTATTTAATCATTTCTTATATTAATCGAAAAAATCAATTTTGTTTTTTGTTGTTGTATTTTTTAGGAAAAAATTGTCGTTATGCCGGTGATTAAACCAATTCGAAATCTTCAGCAAGAGCTAATTGCCGATCAGAATCTACCCGAGGACCAGAATCGAAAGGTGCAACAGTTACGTGATCTTCTTGACAGTCTGTTTGCTTTAGATCCTTCGAAACGACTCTCTCTGAACCAGGCACTGGCACATCCGTTCATACAGGAGAAAATGTAGACACTCATCCACACAAAAACAAACATCGCTGCGTTGAAGACAACGACGACAAAAACGGCCTCAGCCCGGCCATTCTCACTTTGGAGGTTTTTTTTGATTTATTAAATTTTTAAATATTTATCACACTAAATAGTTCATAAATTACATTGTGAAACACAACAAACATAAACGTTTGGATAAACATACAAATGTGTAGGTAAATATCGTTTTGTTTTGTGTGCCAGATTGATGCATTTCAATGGCGCGCAGCATGCAGAGATAACACTAAAAATTTAGTCCAAAAATATAAATAAATGTATTAAATTTACATAAAAAAATCCGCACAGTCGTTGTTGTAAACCGTATTATTATTGTTAATTTTTCTATTTTCAGAGTAAGAGTGGTTATGTAGAGATAATAAAAAGGGAGAGAGAGACAGAGAACAATGAGATTGAATGGGCATGCAATGGCAAACGACCCGATTGATTTGTTTCTTGTTCCGAACGCTCTGGTGCGGTGTGCATTCATTCACATACACGAGATAGATCTGTGTGTGTGTAAATCGTCGTGATCTAGCCTCACACACAATTAAAAAGAGGTAGTAATTGTGTAAAAAGCGAAACAACCCAATCCACCACAATCTTAAAAACATACCCTTTTGAGCAGACTCTTTAATTGTGAGAAACGAATTCATTTTATAATTTTTGTGTTGCAGATAATCGTTTGGCCTGTGGTCTGGTTACGCCACAACAAATTCATTTTCGAAATCGTGGTCGTATTTTTGATTTGACGATCAGTAAGTTAAAGATTCACAGAAGGCGTGTAGAGTTTTGGTGTATCAGAACCATCTAACCAGACTTTTATGTTTGAATTTATTACAGATCGAGTGTGCACGCGAATCTATCTGTGCTGCAATCTGCTCTGACAAAATGATGTGTTCCTTATCGTTATTTGCAAGTAAAACAAAATATCGTCGAGTCTAATGAAATTGATTCTTTATTTGTAATATTAATTGAAGGAAATTTTAATTAAATGAAAATGAACTAGGACTATTTATTTCTACTTTATATGTATTCCTCAGAAAAGTTTCAATATCTACCTGAACTTAAATACAGTCAATATATAAAATACTCCTCAAGCCGATTTTCACTACCACACAAAACAAGAGTAATAATTTTAATTAACTAAAAGGATTTCAAAAATACAAAAAATGTTTTAAATTAAATAAATAATAATATTTATTTTTTTACATTACAATTTAAAACTAATAGTATTACTAAAACGTAGTAAATCTGACTTCGATATTTTATTTCATTAGTCTTTATTTGTAATTTAGCATTAAGTTACGGTTATACTAACTATATATATTTTGTCTTAAATACATGTTCTTAACAAGAGAGGTTAAAAAAATAATTTTAAAAAAAAATGTACGAACCTAGTTTGAGCAGGATCAGATAACTGAAAATTTTGAATAATAAATACTCGATAATTTTAATTTAACTTTAGCATCGATTACAATTCACTTTGATTAAGCAAAGAATGATTTACATTTTATTCTCCAAACATATCTATCCTTACAAAATCTCAGTCGTAGGAGCCGCCAGGGCCAGCATCGTTTGCAACGTTTCACAGTTCTCCAGACACGGTGCCCGGGATATCTCTGCACTGCGCAGCTGCATCTTTAAATTTCGAATCTTCCAGTTATTATCGGCAAAAGGATCTCGTAACAGTCCAAAGGCACCCTCAAAAATACCTATGCACCGGTCGGGCAAATGGAGTGTACCGCAACACAGCACCAGAACCATTCCGCTGGCATCCATGCGGCCTTGAATGCCTTCCGAGCAAACGTTTGGATTAAAATAGAATTTGAAGCGATCTCGGATGCCTTGCAGTAGTTCAGAGACCAGAAGCGAGCCGTCCGCAGTTTCTTCAATGCAATTCACAGACTGTTCGATTAGCTGTAGATTACAGCGTGCGTCTGACCAGAAATCGTGCGCCTTTACAGAGTCTGTGTTGTACATTTCGAAGAACCACACGGCGAACTTGTTGGCCATCTCCTGCAGAGGAAATTGGTGTTGGTTGGATGGTGGTGGCTGCTCGACTTCTCTTTGGGGATTTTTTCTTTCAATGGTATTGTGTGGAATTACAGCTGTTATTTCTACAGTTGTGGTAATGGTGCTTGTGTTGCTACTCTCAAACGTCTTATTCCAGAATTGAACGATTTTCTCTATGAGCACCTGTTTGCTAAAGTCCGCTGTGACAGCAACGTGATGCTCGTGCAGGTACTTGAAGAGAATTTCTTTGGTTATAGATTTACGATTGAGAATACTAAGAGCACTGGTAGAGTGCAACAGGATTGCATTGGTCGCTTCTGTAAGAATCTTATTTATTAGTTTATTATTATATATTATTTTGATATAAACTGTACCTTTTGTGTTTTGTGGATTCAAGAGGTTCTTAGACACAATCCGTGCGATTGACATCACAAGATCATCGGATGGTTGCCTTTTTAAGAAATCATGTATGCCACTAATTTCGACCGGTGTCAGTGACGTCATTTTAGAGAATTATTGTTTTCATTCGGGGTTATGTGAACATTGTTTTTAAACACATAAATATGAACACAATTTTGCAAATAATGTAGAATTGTTTTAATATTTACGTAATATTTTTGTTATCTTATATTAAATTGCAAAACTAAATATATTTTATTTTGTTTGTTGACTAGCTTAATGTTGTGACGTTTTAAATGTCAAAACAAAGGCATTTTGGTGTATTTTAGTTTTCAATGTTGGTACAACTTGCAGTTGGAATTGATAAAGGGACGACTCTCGTGGCTGCATTCGTAACTCCAAAAAATATTAGTAATTTTAATTTAATTTAATTTTATTGTTGGGAAAAAGCATAAGGACGATATATATGATGGATTCGACGATTCTTCATACAAAATGTAGGCAACTTATGACAGAAAACTTGTGATTTGTCACTCTCGTTCTCATATTGACCTGTCATAAGATGCCAAAAATCTCATAAAAAAATACATACGCCGTATCCACCTGCTGGATTCTGAACGTTACTCCGTGTTAAAGCCTTTCTTAAATAATGATCAAAATAGTATAACTTCAAATGTAGAAGTTCGGGCAACGGACTAAAACTAGTATAACATAACATATTATTATTATTTTGCAGAACATTGTAATTCATTTTAATTTTTGTTTATCATTTTTCATTTCTTTAGGTAAAAAAAAATTACCAATTTATCAAAGAATTTAAAATTAACTATTATACTATCCACATTTCAATACTAGTTCATTGATTTCCACCATTGCCAACTACATAGCACCATTCCGTGTAAATTCGTAAATTCTGACTGTCAAAATTTGCCTTTGAAAGAAAAATATTTATCGCTGTAAAAAAAAGTGAGGTTCGATCAGACGACGGCAAACTTGAATTATCTCCTCTCTTCTGTGCAAACGCAAAATCATAACGTTGTGTAACCGAATGTGTGTATGATGAAAATAACATAAATACACATCGTCATCAATTACAAACCGTACAAAACCATGGCATATCGAGTGCTAACGACAGCCAAACGGCTGGAACGACATTTCCTCGGCGGACTGCAGCATGGTCGCCTAAACATTTCCCAGGTATTTGATACTGGTTCTGGAAATTATATATTCCTATTTTATGTTACAACAACAATATAAAAAATATGATGCAATTTTCACACGATTTGAAAAATTATTATTTTATTTCTGATAATCATAATATTATGTGTTCTAGCTAAAACATGATTTGGCCTCAGCATCCGTTCGTAACAATGGACTGACGGGAAGTTTGTTCACAGTCGAATCGATTATTGAACGGTGGCAGCTTTTCTGTCAGAAACCACCGAAAGGATTCGAGAAGTACTTTGAGAAAGGCGCTGGAACCAAGGAAGCAGAGTCTAGCAATAAAGATGGCACGACGTCCGAGAAAAGTGCGTCAAAGAGTGCCGCTTCTGCACCACCTTCGAAACCACCAGGCGTGGAAACGAAAGCAAAGACTTCGTCAGACTGGAATTTTGGTATGTTTGGACAGTCTTCAAATAAGGGTGGATCAGGTGGCAGTGGTGGAAGCAGTGGCAGACCGCTAGGTGGTGAGGGCAACGACAAAGAAAAGTGGTTAGCTGCTGGCGCTTTAGCAGCGGTTGCTGTGATTGGCTCGCTGGCTTTCATGGAAATGGGCTACAAAGAGATTGGATGGAAAGAGTTTGTGAATAAGTATGATTATGATTATGTTAATCTGTAACAAGATTATACAGTGAATTTTGTTTTTAGTTACTTGGCCAAAGGACTTGTTGACAAACTGGAAGTAGTGAACAAGAAATGGGTTCGAGTGCGTCTAACTCCGGGCAGCTCCACCGATTCAACGGTTAGTATAGCTACCTAAAACAACTAACACAAAAAAATATAATTTCGTTTTTCTTTTAGGGCGTTTTATGGTTTACTATCGGAAGTGTAGACTCGTTTGAACGCAATCTAGAAAATGCTCAGGCCGAACTTGGAACGGAGCCATTGAATAATGTGCCGGTCATCTACAAGTCTGAGATTGAGGCTTCGAGTTTGTCTGGTCTGTTGCCCACGCTGCTGATTATCGGTTTTCTGATTTTCATGATGCGTCGCTCGGCTGACATGATGGGCGGTCGAGGCGGTCGCAAGGGTGGTGGCCTTTTTGGTGGTGTAATGAATTCAACGGCTAAGTTGATAAATCCTACAGAGATCAACGTTAAGTTCAAGTATGTTTCTAGTAAATATTTACGAAATCAGTAATTTTATAATAATTTTAATTTACAGGGATGTCGCTGGTTGCGAAGAGGCCAAAATCGAAATCATGGAGTTCGTGAACTTTCTGAAGAATCCACAGCAGTACATTGAACTTGGAGCTAAGATTCCAAAGGGAGCCATGCTGACGGGTCCACCGGGTACGGGTAAAACGATGTTGGCCAAAGCTACCGCCGGGGAGGCCAATGTACCCTTTATAACCGTGTCCGGATCCGAATTCTTGGAGATGTTTGTCGGTGTGGGACCATCTCGTGTGCGTGACATGTTTTCTATGGCCCGTAAACACGCTCCGTGTATTCTGTTTATCGACGAAATCGATGCCGTTGGTCGTAAACGTGGTGGAAAAAGCTTTGGTGGTCATTCTGAGCAGGAGAATACTCTTAATCAGGTTGGAAATAATAGGATTAATAAAATAAGTCTATACCTAATTGTAATAAAATTGTAGCTTCTCGTCGAAATGGACGGTTTCAACACAACCACAAACGTCGTGGTACTGGCGGCCACCAATCGAGTTGACATCCTAGACAAAGCGTTGTTGCGACCCGGTCGATTCGATCGACAGATCTTTGTGCCTGCACCCGATATCAAGGGCAGAGCCAGCATATTTAAGGTGCATCTGGAACCGCTGAAAACGGACCTCGACAAAAACGAACTATCACGTAAAATGGCTGCCCTAACGCCTGGTTTTACCGGAGCTGATATTGCAAATTTGTGTAACGAGGCAGCATTGATTGCTGCTCGAGACTCAAACCAGACAATTATTCTGAAGAACTTCGAGCAGGCTATTGAGCGTGTCATTGCCGGCATGGAGAAAAAAACGAATGTGTTGCAGCCTGAAGAAAAGAAAACCGTAGCCTATCACGAGGCTGGGCACGCTGTGGCCGGATGGTATTTAGAGCATTCGGATCCTTTGCTGAAGGTATCCATTATTCCAAGAGGCAAAGGCCTTGGGTATGCACAGTACCTACCAAAAGATCAGTATTTGCTGAGCAAGGAGCAGCTATTTGACCGAATGTGTATGACACTGGGCGGTCGTGTGTCCGAGGAGTTATTCTTTGGTCGTATCACGACCGGAGCACAAGACGATCTTCAGAAAGTTACTCAGAGTGCGTACTCACAGGTCGTACAGTACGGTATGAACGAAAAAGTGGGTACGGTTAGCTTTAATTTGTCACAACCCGGAGATCCTAGCTTTTCTAAGCCATATTCTGAGGACACAGCACAGCTGATCGACAGCGAGGTTAGGGTTCTAATCAAATCAGCGCACAAGCATACAACGGAACTGCTCCAAAAGCACAGGGCTGATGTGGAAAAGGTTGCCGAGCGATTGCTGAAAAACGAAGTGTTGAACCGTGAAGATATGATCGAATTGCTCGGCATTCGACCGTTCAAAGAGAAGTCAACATACGAGGAATTCGTAGAGGGTACCGGTTCGTTCGAGGAGGACACCAATCTGCCACAGGGTCTACAGAGTTGGAACAAGGTCAAAGAGCCGGTGGTCACACCTGCAGCGTCCGAAGAGAAACCCACACCTGCAACGTAGCCGTGAGCGTACCTCAAACCGCACCACTTCTGTTTTGTTAGTACTTCCAGACGCAGTGGCACTAGAAAATAAATTATTCTATCTGCCATCGCCAACTTTGTTGTTGTGCGAGGGTAGTCGCTATTGTCGTTGCTGGCCTGTGG
This sequence comes from Bolitophila cinerea, assembly GCA_010015015.2. Taxonomy (NCBI): domain Eukaryota; kingdom Metazoa; phylum Arthropoda; class Insecta; order Diptera; family Mycetophilidae; genus Bolitophila; species Bolitophila cinerea. Next base: position 3,773 of record JAAAKO020018829.1, on the reverse strand, counting down.
AATAGCGTCGCATTTTTGTTTTGTTCTCATTTTATCTCTTCCCCAATTTGCAAAATACAATATGCATTTTTCATTATTTAACTTCGTAAGACTTTCAAGCGTATTTTAGTGGGTGTGCTGTGAAGTCCGTGACGCTGAGGTTCTTTATTTCGTGTTTTCTATAGAGAGAGCAATGATATAGTTTGAAGCAAATTTATATAAATATTGTATGTATGAATAAATATATGTAATTTAAACAAGAGATTTTTTATGGGGGATTTTGTTTTTAATGTTTGTCGATATATTTTGATATTTTTCGTGATAAGCATGTCTTTATTTTAACACTCTTACGATTCATACCCATGCGTAAGAACTTTCGTATTATAGTATTTTTTTAAAAGATGGAAGAAGATCTAAAACGAATTTAGGAAGAAGATTTAATATTTCTAAAATATAACTATTTTGATTTAGGTGATATTAAACTAATAATTAATTAAATATACTTACACAAAACTATAAATACGACACTATTTAAAACGACCGAATAAATAATTATTTTATTCCAACCATTTGTTGGTATGATTACCAGTTTTAGATGCTCGGGTTTATTATGCGGTTTAAATCTCGTTTAAATGAATGAATAAAAGCGTAATTTTTATCACGTCGCCAATAAATCTTTATATAATTGTTGATACGTTTGTTTGTAACGAAAGATCTCTGGAACCATAAGAGCTATCGAGCTAAGATTTACACCATAAGTTCGGTTTGAGCTCTTCTGGGTTTTTCTTTATTTTGGGCCCAGTATTTGCAGTGTGGTCAAGTTATTTACAATATTTTTTTTAAGTTCGATTTGACTCTAATTTAAAATGTATGTATGTTTCGTCATAAGAATTTTTCGTAGAGTTTTTTCATTTGTGCATATTTACGGAACTATTTTGCAAATATACTAATATTTATAGAACAAACGCAAGGTAAATAGTGTTATTGCATTACAACAATTTTAAGAATCAGATAATCATCAGATTGTATTATTAACATGCTATTCTTAAAATTCTAATGATTTAGGGGAGAAATATTTTGCATATATTAAGATTTACTATAAGATTTCACAGATGAAATATATAATTAAGCGTTCATCATGTTAAAAAGATATTTTTCTGTTAATTTCTATCTACTAACATTTTGACTGACATCCCTGGATCGTTCTGCAAGAGATTTATTCAATCAAGATCTACATCTTGAATATTCCAATAATGATTAGTTTGAATTTAACAAAAGTTGTAATCCTATTCTTTTTTTAATATTTTAATAATAAATATTGTTTTGTTGCTAGCGCATTTTGCATTTTAATTTTTATAAAACATGAATAATTTCAAGTAAATACATCATTTTGATATACATAACACTAAAAATATATCTGTGATTCCTACCGACACACTGATATAATCCAACAAATTGCCATGATGATAATCTAATCTCAAGGACAGTCATTGCAAATACGTGGTTTAGACCTGCGTGTCATGTTCCCGTAACTGAAACACAGCATATATTTATTTATTTAATGCGATAAAAAATAATCAGAAAACATTGATCACTTTAGGTTTATACAAAAATTGATCTTCAAGAATAGAGTACATTTACCTGATTTCAATTATTATTAATAAATCCAAAGCCGTTTTTTAAATAAAAAATAAAAAAATATTTGAAGGCAAAACCACGTTTGTTGGGTAAAGCTAGTATATAACTAATATATAATATATATATTAAAATAATATTTAATATTATTTATTTAAATATTATTATAAATATATTTATGATTTTTCATAATAATAATTCTAACAAATGAGTTTAAAACAGTGGCGCCAATTCAAGAAAATCAAACAAATAAAATATATGTGAAATTCCTTTTATTTTTAATAAAAACGAGAACAGCAGAACGTATATATTTAAAACAAAATTTTATTATCATTTACAAATGCTTCACAATATTTGTAGAGTACATTTATCCTAAAAAATATATTTCTATGAAAAAATATGCTTATGTTAATAATGCGCATATATAAAGATATTGAAAATTCTAGAAAATAATTCGAAAATATCTCGAATCTATTTTTTTTAATTCTCTATATTAGTTTCGCGTGTCTGTGATCTTGCTTTCTTGCTTTCAATTATTTAGTGGATAAAATCGAGGATAAAATTGAATTTTAGGGAGAACGCTAAATTGGATGCCATTATTTTTTATTGTTATTCTAATAATTATTTTTTTTTAGACTCGAGCAAATAAATTAAATACTACTAGAAAATTTAATAATGTTTGTACAATAATTATGATACTAGAGCAGATATGGAAAAACTATTTCTCGGAAATTGATCAAATTTAAAAAAGTCAATAATTCATATTATTTATTCAATAGATATTCAAATTATCCATATTTGGCATACGATTTTTAACTTATATTACACCTGTCGATATATGAATTATTAAATATTCCAAAAAAATACACAAACTGATAAAATAAAATAAAAAAACGTAAAATTTGTGGAATTTGTTAGAAAACAGTGCAAAAAAAAACAAAAATCTAGCGTTTATAATGCGGTAGAAAGAAGGTAACAACTAATAAATATGTTAAAAATGTAAATGAAAAATTAAGCTAAATCCGGCCAGCAAATGTTTTCCAACGCCATATAAGGGCAATTGGTGTGTGTGCTATAAAGCAGGTGTATAGTGGCAATAATAAAGACAAATCACACATTTTTTTTAAAAAAATAATGCTTTTGTGTTTTACATGGTGGTTTTCCTATGATAGGTCTATCGAGACAATGTGATTTTTCAGTTTTTCAGTCTTTTAATGCAATAAAAAATTTAAGTAGCTCTTCCGGATCAGTTTTACAGCTCTGATTCTGAGTGAAAGAGGAAAAACGGTAACAATAGAGGAAACACTTATTTTTTAAACAACGAGCAAACGAGTACATGTGCCAAGTTTGAGCTGGATCAGATAAGTGGAAAAGGGTTAAAAGGTGGTAAAAGATTTATAGTATGTAATATATAATATGGGAAGTTTTTTTATATTAATTTATAACTTATGGAATTTTTAAATTAAAATTTTACAGACTATTATTAGATTTTTTATTTTAGGGTATTGGAAAATCTGTGATTTGATTAAGTGTTGTTTGTTGTATTTGTACTGTTGTTGTGTTTTTTGTTAAATTAATTAGTTTGTTTTTTGGTTTGTTTTGTTTGTTTCTTTTTTGTTTGTTTGCTTACTAAACATTTACAATGTTATATTTAAGATTAAAATAGCCAAGTTTGACGATATTCTTGATGTTTTGATTTGGAGTGGTTGTTTATTATGGATGACTTAATGTGTATTAAAATTTTGTTGGATAGGGCAACCAAAAATAAGCTCTAGCTTCTTATTGTTGGGCAACCGTATCTTGAAATGAGTTACTATACTTGTTAGGACTTTTTTTAGATTATTTAAAACATTTTTTTATGCATATCTCAGCTTATTTTAGTACAATTGTATTGAAAATAGAAATGAAATACAAATATATATATATATGTAAACAATCACAACACACTATATACACAGTACAGAGTACACTACACATACATGCACTACACACATACATGCAGTACACACATATATACACGTACAGTTTAGTACAGCACAAATAGCTAATACACGAACCAACTGCTATAACCGCGAACTACACTGTTTACTATATAACCTACGGTTTCTTATGTATTATATAATATGAACTTAGCTTATGTAAATACTCTGCGAGGTATA
>JAAAKO020018818.1:0-15525 GCA_010015015.2 Bolitophila cinerea | reverse complement strand
TTTTATTAAAATTTTATTTATATATATATATATATATATATAAATATATAATTTTCCGTTAATCGCACTCACGTAAGAATCGGTCCAATCGGAGGTCCACCAACTACACCGGAATTGCTTAGAGGAACATCTAAGGCTGCATTGGAAGCGATCGTAGCCTCAGCCACATCATCCACAGGCAGATCAATTGGCAATTCCATTAAAAAAAAACAAACACTTGTCGTAGTACGCTTGAGCAGTTCACAGTTATACGCAGTGCGCGCGCGATCGCAGTGTACACACCGTAAAGGAGATAACGTAAGATTGAGCTTCGTGCCTTGCGCGATCGCGTACTCAGGCGATCGATTGTGCGATCGCGATCGCGTGCAACCTATATATCGATCTCGCTCGCTCAGAATATATCTCTATACACATTGCTACAATGTTTTAAGAGCGCTCAGGGTAATACAATGTTTTTCAGCGTCCTCTATACATTGTACGATCACTGATCAGTTGCGGTAGCATTGAGAGAACAACACTCTCTTGGTTTAGAGGGTGTTTCAAAAGGAATTGATTTATAGTAATATACTCTGGATTTTAAATTCAAGAAATGTAACTTTAAATTTGTCGATCATTCGGATTGAAATCATATTATCGATCCTGATCGTTTAAGATGGATTTTAATTTCTAGCGATCGTTGCGTTCGGATTATTGGCGTTCACGATCTTTTAAATCTGATTGATACACCTCTCGCTATAAATCCGATGAACTATCTGTCATCTCGATCGGTTGTGAACGATGGAAAAACCCGATCGCGATCGCCGAATTCGGATTGAAATTGTTTGTGATCGCGATCGTATGAGTTGATTTGATTTGATTTATTTACAAACAAATATATCAAATATGTGTAATCCTTCGTGATCCTCGAATTTTATTATTCCGATTTAAAACTATAACAAATATCACCAGCGATCGCTGCATTCAGATTAATATTATTTGCGATCACGATCGTAAGAGTCCGATGGATATCGCTCGTAATCCAAGGAACCGTCGAATTATTTGCTATCGTGAATCGTCCAGCGTTGCTTATCTAAATTACTCGCGATCGCTTAATTCTGATGAGCATTATTTGTGATCGTTTCAGACTCAATCTAGCGATGGCTAACACTTTAAAACTCAAGCGCGATCGCTCGAGTTCTGGACTGGTGAAAAAATGCGAATCGTTTTAGCCATAGTTCGTCTGATTTAAATCTTAGGATGAATTCTGATTTGCAATCATGTCAGGCTTAGTAATTAGCGATCGCTACAATTTAAAATCTCAATGGCTGAAATAGCAAATCCTTCCAATTATTTGAAATCGTGATTACGATCGACCGAGTCTAACCAGACTAAATTGTGAAATATTCATCATAACTTAGCGATCGCGATCAATAAAATGTAAAATACTAAGCGATCTTTTTAATTAGAGATCGTCATATTTAAAACTTAAGCTGAATTAAGATTTGCAATTATGTCAGGCTTAAAATATCAAATTTAAATTTAAAATCTCAAATCGATCGCGATCGGTATCATAAAATCACTCGCGATCGCTAAATTCTGATGAACATTTCAAAATTTAGTCTAGCAGTCGCTAAAATTTAAAATATAAAGCGATCGCTGCGTTTGAAATATATAAAATTTCTATCTTTTTGACCAGAGATCAGCGTATTTAAATCTTAAGCTGAATTCTAATTTGCAATCATGACAGTCTTAGTTGTTAGCGATCGCTACAATTTAAAATGTCAAGCGATGGCTGAAATCGTGAACCCTTTAAATGATTTGATATCGTCGTTGCGATCGTTCGATTCTAATCAAAATCGATCGCGATCGCTAACTTATGAGAAACGTTCATTGCGATCGTTTCAGACTAAGACTAGAAATCGCTGAAATTTAAGATCCCAAGCGATCGCTGCGGTCTGAATGTAACAATTTCAAATCAGTCTGTCAGAGTTCATCTAATTTAAATCTATATTGCGATCGCTGAGGTTTGAGTAACAATAATTGCGATCGCGATCGTATGAGTTCGATTGTACAGTGATAGAGTCAAAATATGTGCAATCCGGATTGTTATCGTCGCAGTTTAATGGAAATCCCTCGCGATCGCTAAATTATGAGATTCTTTATTTGCGATCTCGTTTCAGATGTTTTCTAGCGATTGCTATCATTTAAATTACCAAGCGATCGCTGCGTTTTGGATATAACAATTTACAATCTTCGAAGCTAGAGATCCGTGACCAATATAAATTCGGTGCAATACAACATGACTTCATCCCGTATATACGAATACTTACGGACCCTTGAGTAACAACAACAACAACAACAACAACAACAACCATCAAATAATTAATTATAAAATAGTTTAACTTCTCCTACATGCGAACGCTCATAAAACGGAATGACATATCGGCGATCGCGCGTTTCGTGCCTTTGTGTTAGTGCGCGTACGCGATCACGTTTCGTCCATAAAAAAACATATAACCAAACGATTAATAGTCAAGTTCAATTTTTCCCAATAGCACTTTGGAGAAGAGGAAAAGCAACCGAATTGGTACACATGGACAAAGATACGCGTGTGTGTGTGTGTGTATACACACTTCCGAGTGAGAAAGAGTGCGTGCAAGGAAGACAGCGATAACATTCTAATTTCTAGTCGATCGTTGAGTTAATAAGTGTAATATTATTTTAGTTCAGCAGTGCAGAGTGAGTGTTGATCGAGTAATAATAATATTTTTTTTCTTTTCGTTGAAGTGAGTGTTCTTATAGTAGTTAAGTGACTTTACAAACAATGTCTCTGGTGAAAAATACTTTTGAAATTTACGCTGATCCTGAGACTAAGAGTGCGGTCAGTTATATTGATGGCGTTCATGGTGCAGACAACAAAAATGCTGATGCTTTCAATTATACTAAACGAGTGCCTGGGACCCAGCATAATACTGCTGAGGCGGAGAGAAATATTGATCCTGTTTCTAGCACTGATCACATTACGGCTATGGCTTTTAATTATATTGAACCTAATCCTGGGACCAAGCATAATCCAGCTGATGCTTTTAATTTTGTTGAGCCTGTTCCTCGGACCCAGCATATTGCTGATGAGGCTAACGGACACATTAATCCTGCGCCTGGGACGGAGCACAATGCTGCGGATGATTTTAATTATTTGGATGCCTTTTTTGATACCGAGAACCTTGCTGCTGTTGCTTTCGATTATATTGAGCCTGTCTCTGGGATTTCGGATGGTGCTGCTGGTGTAATCGAGCCGATTTGCACGTGAGTTTAACAGAAAAAATGCAAATTATAAAAATTAAAAGTGACCTTTTCATTTTAGTGAGGTGCTGGTGATAAACTTATGTGTCCGTTCCGCTCCAGATACGCGCGAGAGCCTCGGCCAGGCCACCATGAATATGTACTACGCCGCAAACGATGTCAAGCACTGGTTTTTAAGTTTGGAATCAAATCCCATGTCCACGGTACACCTTCGAATCATTGATAGAACTTGGTTTTGCGATCGCCTCACCGAATATCAGCTGGATCTCATAAAGGTAATACAAAAGGAAATTAATTGAAATCATAATAATAATGTCCTTACAGTCCACAGCGATCGTGATCTATATCGATCATGTCTCGTTGGACGTGTGCTCGTGGTGCACGCAGGCCATTGAATCGATCCTGGCTCATCGGTGGCTACGTGGTAAGCCTGTCTTTTTGAATGTGCTCACACACTCCGAAATCAGATATCACAATCCATGGAAATCATATCAGCTTCTTGGATCCGACCTTCGCAATCCGAACGTGTACTATAGCTGCGAGTTCAGCCGATTGAACGATGTGCCCGCACTGACGAAATGCATCCTGTGGGCCCAGGGAATCCATCGTCACAGCCTGTCCAAACTGGAAAAAATCATCGATGAAATGAAAGTGATTTACGAGCTCGAGGAATGGGTATCGTTTTTTTGATTTTATTTGATGTTATATTTGAAAACAATAAAATAAAATAATTTTTTGTTAAGATTAATTTTATTTTTGGTAATTCTATATGTACTGTGTAACAAGCAATCTGTTGTAGGAACAGAAGACTTCGAATTGTCAAGGCGAGCCATTTGTAATTATTTATAATTTATTAGCGATCTTCAAAATCTAATTTTAAAAAAATACAAAAAGTTTATTCAACAAATAAAATTTCATCATTTACATAAAGTTTTCTTAAGATATTCTGTGTACAATTCTTTTTCTTAACTTTGTTTTTTTTTATAGAGTATTGCTAATGATTTCGGTTTGACAGGCCCATTTTAGCCTTGAAATTGGACATATTTCTGAATCAGACAAACTCCTCCTCCTCTCTCCACTAATTATCATTATCAGTATATTTTGGAAACTTTACAAAATGTGGTGGATATTTATGCATAACATTACATTTTTTAAATTTGATTTGAGTGTACCATTTTCCGATGAATAATGCCAGATTTCCACCTAGTGGCCAAGTGGACATTTTGTGGCCATTTAATGGCCATTTAAGTGGAAATAGTGGCCTTTTACTTGGCCATTTGAATAAAAATGTTTATGAGGTGGCCATTTAGGAATAAAAAACCAACATGTGGCCTAGTTTTTTAAGTGTTAGCCATTTGACCAGCCACCTAGTGGCTTAGTGGACATTTTGTTGCCATTTGATAGCCATTTAAGTGGACAAAATAAAATACAGGATAATAAATACATGTTATTGTTCAGATAAATGTACAAAAATTGTGCATATCGAAATTTATTAAATCTGTGCAGGTAATTTTATTTGCATAAATAATTTTATTTTTTACATAAATATAAACCAGCGGAATATAAAAAAAATAAAACGATTATCATTTTAAATTTAAAAACTCTACAGTTTTAAAATTACATTAAAGCAATCCAAACTACTTCTTTAAAATAGCTTTTTAATCTATTTTTGAGCTGATGTTGAGCGATTTAATTAATTTTTAATATAATACAACTTTTAAAATTTAAAATAACATTTCATTAATAGTAAGCCGTTCATTTAAAAAAACCACATAAAATCAGTTTTTAAAAAAAAATTACTAAAAATACTGTAAGCATTAATTGTGTATAATACATTTTTATGATTATACATTTAACCCACTAAAATAACTAACTAAATAACTCACTGCTCATTTATGTTTATGGAGCATATGTTTTTTTTATTTTGGTGAGCACTGTACACGCAAATTTATTTTTTAGTTTTAATTTTATTTTAGGAGCACATTTATTATTTTACAGAACGATTTAGTTTATGCCTTATAAACAAACAGTAAGAATACAAAACATTTTTTAATCCTACATTTTTTGAGCTATTTTTTTTTTCACTCAAATAATAGATCCATCAGTCGGTTCACAAATTTGAGCAATTTTAACGCTATTTTGGATGTGTTTTGGATGTGCCAATGCGCACATTTTAAATTTATTTTTAATTTGTGCCAAAAAAATATAACACAATATCCTGATTTCACACCTGTTTTTGTCACATATATACAGGGTGGTCCGGTTCAAGATGCTAAAGTCCGTTAAGGGGACAATTTCTGAAAATCGAAATATGAGAATAAAAATGACGATACTTTTTCATTTGAGAATAAGTTACAAGTCAGTTGGATTATTCCTGACATTACTCTCATTACTTTCAAGAGACCTATGAAAGTAATGAGAGTCTGCATGTGCATTATTCTTAGTTTTTTTCCTGACGTTAATTCCTTTGCGAATTATTCACAGTCTGCAAGTGAATTAACGATTATCCTCCGGATTTTGTTTTATTCCGCTGACAATTGAAAGAAATATTCAAAAAGGTGTTGGTCATAGCTCATACAGAGGTTTATTCCACATTCGTAGGGGTTTTCCCTAAAGAATAGTTTCGAAAACACACAAGACTAGCCAAATCAAAAAATGTACAACAATAATTGAATTTAAAAATATATAACGATAATACATAGGCACTGATGATGATCAGATTGACCTAATCTTTTAATGTAAATTATGTCAGGAAAAACCTGAAAATATTGTCGAAATCGAATTATAGATATTTAACTAAGATCATGATTAGATTATCTCTGGTCAGTCATGAGCTGTAGTCCTATTCAGTCATAAGCAGTAGTCCTATTTTATTTCCAATCTCATGTCGAACTCGAACTGAAGATATTTAACTAAGATCATGATATAAGATTGTCTCTGGTCAGCTATGAGCTTTACCCCTTTCTAATTCAAATCTCACGGAGTGAGTGATTCTTTTTATGTATATGTTACGTTATCTACGTCATCTTTGCCTTATTATTGTTAATTCTAATTCAGATGTTAGATATGATGTTGCTTCACGAATTATTTAGTTATTATCATATGATATTAATATATTATACATTGAAAATAATATATTTATGCACCTTGCACACCCAATTTTTTTTTATCTTTAAAAATAATTAACTATACTATTTAAAAAAAACACTATATATATTTGAACCACTCTTTAAATATATTGTTTTTTATTAATAAATTAATTTAAATACACAGGATCGAAAGTGGGCAAATTCACGAAGATTTTGGTATCGGACTGTGACACAACCAAGGCCAGCTGCATATTAAAAAGGAACTCAAACGCCACCATTTCCATTGACTTTGAATTATGTAATGCGATTGACGTTCTATATATATAAATATATATATATATATATTTATTTACAAATCGCAAAGCCCTATAATGTTTTCACTGTATTTTTAGCCGAAGCCGATAAGTGCAATGAGGTAAACACGGTCGTGCACGGTATCATTATGGGCATCGAAATGCCATTCCCTCTCCAGAATCCCAACGGGTGTGTTGACAGTGGCCTTATTTGCCCATTAACCGCCAGCTCAAATTACGAGTACATTGCAACATTGTCTGTCTTGAAGTCATATCCCAAGGTTTTTTTTTCAACTATTGCTCTAAATGAATTGTTTTTAATGATGGGATTTCTCTTTTCATTTATAGGTAAAAGTTGATGTGAAATGGGAGCTGAAGAACGAGAATAACGAGACCATTGTCTGTGTAATGATTCCGGCCAAAATTGAATAGGAAAATAAATTAAATTATTATGTAGTATCCCACAACACCCTTTTAAAATAAAATGTGTTTTGTGTAAATTTGGTTTGGTAAAAAAATAAATATATTTTGTTAAAATTTGTAAAAAAAATCCTATAATTTTGGTTTTCATTATATTTAATATGCGATATAAATAAACCACGATATAAACAATATATGATAGCAAATAGAAGTACGTGCAAATTTACAATTGCGTACTATTGGGATCCTACCATGCTCACTAGAGGCGCTGTTTTCGTGAAGGGGTTTGGACACCGATTTGTCAAACAAGTGTAATTATGAGGTTATGTGTACATGTTGATGCAAAAGTTAACACAGATGTATACTGTAACGGGAACAACCTCAACAGGAGGAGCTTCGCCAAAAAATATGACACGCCAGCCGGCTTTTTAAGGCCGGCACTCCTCCCGCATTTCCCTTGCCTGGCTAGGGCAGCAGCGGATCGGCAAGATGCCTCTCTAGGGATTGTTCCCAAGACCAAACACACAAAACTTTACATAAAAACACCGAACACTAAAACAAGACCCGCCGGACCAAGACCCGGACGTCTCATGCGTCCCCAAGGCCCTTGATCCAGTAAGAAACCTCCCGAGAGCCAACCACTTGGCCTCTCGTTCCGGTGGCTCCTCAGCGGAACGATCATGCAACCGTCCGCCGTGAGTGCTCAACAACGCCTCCCTTGGCCTCTGCTCAAACGCCTCTATATAGACGTTTGAGTATAAACACAAAAACGTACACGTTACAATACACAAAAAAGAGGGTAAATAATATTTTTGACAGTAAAGTGTACAAATTTGTTATTTCCACAAATTACCACTGAAGGCGCCTCATTCCTTGAAGGAGCCCAATATCAGATGATATTCGCCACATGCAACGAAGTGGGCGACACTATGCCGTATATTTTGAAGCTTGTTTTGACAGCAAAAAATCGAGGATAATCGTCACAACTCACAAACATTTAATCCTATTTTCCGAAATGAAACCTTAAGGGAAATCCTAATATTTGTATTAAATACTAGACTAATAGATAATTGACCTAGAGGTAACTGAATTTCATGTAAGTAGTACATTTATTAGTATGCGTGAATTCGCGTTTAATTGTTATTGCACTTCAAAGTCAGAATTTTATTTATTTACTTTAGTAAAAAAACTTTATTGCATTTATTTGAAAATTTTCGTCTGTAAATTTTTAGTTATTTATTTTTTTATCGGCATAATTCACTGAACCTTTATTTGTCCCTTAAGACGTACCGTTATTAAACTAGAGATCATCAATGAGGGGCATAACCGCAAATTTCATTTACCTTTTAATTTTATATCAAAGATATATATACTTACCTTGAATTACGGAACTTACCGAAATAATTGTATTTTTTTTTTTTAAATCTTTGAACCACTCTATAAGGAGAGATTTTCTACAAATATGTATATTTGTGGTAAAAGTAATCACTAATTTCTAATATGCACTTTTGCCAAAAATAACCATTTCCATTTTAAATACACAAGTTTTAATTACCTACATTTTTTGACGTTTTTTGATTGCATTGTTTTTAAGGGGGAGAAGGTAAAGGCTTTTATTACGCAATTTTTAGGGTTATCTACAATAGTGTTATGGTTGTGTTACGATAGGGTGGGGCGGTTGGTAAAAATCGTTATTTGGCGTTACGTAATATATTTACGGCATATTATAATATAGGTAAGCGCACCAAAAAAAAACACGCAATATAAAAATTGATATTTATTTATTTATTTAACATATTGGACACAATCATTTTTAAAGAAACGATATATAGTTGTAAAAGGGTTTGTGTTTCTGATGCAAAGTAATTATAATTACATATATAAGCCCTCAGAGCAATAATATTTTACAAGAATTTAGGTTATATTTTTGTTATAAACATCTTTATGAAAGTAGGCAGTCGACTTTGACGTGCCGAGTTTTTTAGAACAGTTTTAAGATATTGTAATAACACGTATTTTAATAGTTTAAAGACGATAAAATTGCAGATATTCGTAAAAATGTGTCAGGTAGACACTTTTTTGCAAAAATAATTAAATAATATTTGAAATTTAAAATGTGCGCGTTAATAAGCCATCTGCCTTGTATTAAGGAGATGTTTATTTCAAGTCCAAACTGGTACATTTCCATATATAATCTATTTATGAGCCGGTAATTATGAAAGTAGTCTAAGTTACTTTTATCACTTTGTTAGATAGACTAGCACATACTTATTATATAGTTATCTGAATGAAAATACATACCAAAAAAAGTGACTTAGACGCTTAGACCACTTTCATAATTACCGGCACATATGTAAACACAATGTGAACTTTTTGTGGAATGTAAACTCTACAAACGTTGCACCGCGGGCAACCCCAATAATAAAACGTCAGCGAAAATACGCGATGACGTGACGCAGTCGCCATTTATTTTCTACGTGGAATCATTTCTCGCTCTTCGGCAAGAACGCAGCCAGTTGACTTTCTCTATAGCAGCATAAATTGCAGAAACCTTAGTAGAGCAGTCGTTTTGTCCTGTTTATAACTCCAAAATAACAGGTAAATATAATTATTTTGATGTCGTTTAAATTGTTATTAAATGTGTGTTGTCTTTGATTCATGATTTGTGTTATTTTTTAAGAAATTCGAGTCATTTTGAGTTAAATTTAGTGTTTTTAACTTTCAGTCCATTTTGATGGTGGTTTATAACTTCTGTTCTTAGATAAAATAAATGTGCTAACGTACACGAACACGTATTTTGTTATACTTTTCTAATATAACCTTACACTTGGCATGGCCTTAGTGCCTTTTTTTGGTAACAATAAATAAACATTTAAACATACAACATAAGTAAAACGGACAATATTACATATCATTAAAAAAATCTGCTCCAGTTACGAACTTCTTTACTTATTTAGAAATAAATAAAGTAGTACTTGTTCACATAATATAAACTTCTTTTCAAATTGGGGTATAGTATAATCAAGTATTTATTTATTTAAAAAAAGTCCAAAATTTCGAGGACATATTGTTGTGACGTAGCATTTTTTTAACTATTACAACTCCATAACGTTTGACATCCACTTTGCCAACAACACAAACTAATAATTGTATTTACTTGCAGTAAAACTAAAATGGATCAAGTTGTGAAGTTCTGCGAGCCCGGCCGTCTCTTCGCCAAGGACTCAATTCGCCTAATCAAGCGTTGCACCAAGCCCGACAGACGCGAGTTCCAGAAGATCGCAATCGCCACCGCCATCGGCTTTTGCATCATGGGATTCATTGGATTCTTCGTAAAGCTCATCCACATTCCAATCAACAACATCATCGTTGGCTCATAGATTGTATATTATATTTTCTCGCAAGACTACACATTACATATTATATTTATTAACTAATAAGGAATTATTGTGTGTTTTTTTTGTATCAATTAATTTTGTTATTATTTCTTACAAAAATGAAGCTTCAAAAAGCAACAAATTGAACAATCAGAATAGAACGTGTATTGCAATTAATTTTAAATATATTTTCACAAAAAATACACTATTTGCTCATGAGTTAATTTTATTCATCTAATTCATGTGTTTCGGTTTTTGTGAAATCAAGTATTTCTATTTCTTTGATTGGTTTGTGAATGTTGTGAGGTAGCAGTGACATCAGACGCAGATACTCGTCCGCTTCGTTTGTGTTCGAGCATCCGATAACACCTTGCAGAAAACTGTCCAGAATGCCAGAGTTTCTGACCAATGGATCAGATAATAATGCAACTAAAGCATACTAAGTACATAAAGAATATAGTTTAAAATATATTTCAATAATTTGCATATATTTTGTGTTTGTTTACCTTTGTCAGAAGCGTTCGATCGAATGAGTTCTTCACTTGTGGTGCAAGTAACGTTATAGCTCTGGCCAAATTTCCCCAATCTTCGTTCTGTAGAAATGTTTGCATCTCGCACAAGAGTCTTGTATAAGCGTTCGGATGATAGTTGTACTGTACTTGGTTTGGGTTTGTCATGGACTCAATACGGGCCTGACATCTTTGCTTCAAATCGGATTGCTGTGAAAGTACGTCGAATTCATTTTGGTCAGACATCAAAAAGTCCAATGCTCTGTGGTACTTTGATGCTGGCATTCTATAAGATACTTTATACAGGAAACATGATTATTTGCTTATATGTATGTTATTTATACAACTTACCATCCACACAGTTTTGCGTTGTCTCTGTAATATTTTTCCTGCGCTTCTGTTCTTTATTCTTTTTGAATTTTCTATCAAAGCTGTATTTTGATTCGATGGACTGTGACTGGGTTACTTTTGGAGCAATACGTTCTTTAGGCGGAGGTTTTAAATAATCTATAAACTCCGTGACATTTTTAATGCTATCCTCACTATCAGTACTTGTGTATATATCCATGATAATAATAAACAAATTATAAATTTTACAAATTAAGTATGACTACTTATTAGTTAAATATTATTTAATTCTCAATACAATACAATTCTAAATACAATAAATAATAAACACAAATAGCAAGCACGTTTTATTAGGTTCTGTGAGTGTGTGTTGTTTCGTTAAGTCGTTAAGTCTATGCTCCCAGTTGGAAAAAAGACATTTTAAAGAAATGTCAAGTCAAATGTCAATCTACAGAAAAAAGATATGTCATAATTCATAAAAAACAGTATTATTCGTTTGCGGAAACTAATTACAATAATATATTTGTTTCAATAATTGTTTTTACATTTCTTTTCCTTTACAAGTGCAATATCAATTTTAAGTAAACTAATGCAATTATGGTAAAAAATGTAGACAAATGTTTAAAACCGACGTTCTGTTACCTATGCA
This sequence comes from Bolitophila cinerea, assembly GCA_010015015.2. Classification (NCBI taxonomy): domain Eukaryota; kingdom Metazoa; phylum Arthropoda; class Insecta; order Diptera; family Mycetophilidae; genus Bolitophila; species Bolitophila cinerea. Next base: position 3,558 of record JAAAKO020018818.1, on the reverse strand, counting down.
ACACAAAACTTTTGGATCTTCGTCGACCGGAGGTTGATATCCAAGAAGAGTATCGCAAGAAGCAATCATGCACTTGTCACATTTGTTACAAAATTTTCAGAACACCCAAAAAATTGCGTGTACACGAACTCTATCATATTTCCCATTCCAATATAGCGTGTGTTCAGTGTACGTCTAAGAGCAAACGATTCTTTGCTAAGAGTTCATTCAAATCACCAAGTTCAATTCAAGAGCGTCCGGTACAATGTCATTTATGCGACAAGCGTTTTGCTAAAAATGATTCCCTTCGAATCCATATTCGTGACCACTTGGACAGAACCGTCTTTGATTGTAAGGTGTGTTTCAAGAGAATTACAGGAGAACAAAGGTATATACTATATATTTTACAATATGCAATAAAATATAAATATGTTAAATATCATTTTGAAGATTGCAGATTCATATGCGGTCGCAACTACATAAACCATCAGTTCAAAAAAACTCCCGTGGACTTATTAAGCACGAATGCAAAACTTGCAATCGCAGCTATGGCACCCGGTTAAAGCTTATCAAACATATTTGCATCAATCCTAAGCAAAATTGCACATCCATCGTCTGTGCGGTATGCAGTACAAGAGTTTTGGACATTGAGCAACTTCGTGACAGTATATTTCACTACAGCAAGACCAGCAACTATTTTAATTTAGCTAAAGACAAACCAGGTCACTGTGAACTTTGCTACAGACATTTTCTAACCCAAAGTGACCTTATTGAACACCAGCGCTCTCATTTTGATGTAAGCTCTAATGAAAGTAAATTAGCATGTAGACAGTGCTGTAAAACTCCACATATTTCCGATGTCGACGTTTCTTTAAGTAACGCAAAATACCTGTGTGATATATGTGAGCAAAGATTTCTTAGTCTTCTTGACTTAAAACATCACTTTCGAGTACATTTCGACCGTGTTGTTCATGAGTGCAAAATATGTGATCGACTTATAATCGGAAACGATCGTTACACTAAGCATAAAACAAATCATCAGCAAAAAGGTTTAATACAATTGAATAGTAACGATTCTGACGATGATATTCCATTGGAACGGTTAAGTGTGGTAAAAGACAAAATGCAAATTAAAAATGAACTATGCAATAACTCGTTGGAACTCAGCACTGAGTTTAAGTCTGATATAGCTATAGAAACTACTACCAATGGATCCGCAACATATCTATGTCCTTTTTGCACAGCATCATTTGACAAACCAGATCCATGGAGAACGCATAGCCGCATGCACTTTGAAGCCTCGGCTGTATTCAAGCACGTCTGCCCAATATGTAACGAACAATTCGATAACATTGACGAAATGACTACCCACGAAAATGTTCACTACTTAGAATCTCTTCAGCAACCTAAACTAGAAATTACTGAAACGATTGTTTCGGACAATAACCAAGATTGGCATGATGCATATTCTGATGATGATTGTAAATCTAATATAGACGATAGTGCAGAAATAGCGATATCTGCCGTAGAGTCTTTATCAGTTGAATTATTTACTCCTATACCACCTAAGTTCGAAGATTCTGATACGGATGAGCCACCTAAAACAACAAATCCAATTGTAAACTGCGAACTTTGTGGCAAAGATACTAAAATTGTATGGCCGACCGAAAAGCAAAGTCAAGAAGAGTTCGAGAGGTATCGTGGATGCGTTTGCAAGATATGTTTTCGACATTTTCGCAGTGTTGCTACATTTAAAAAACATGCTGACTTTCATTTTAATATCAGTAATGCAGAACAAAAAATTGCATGTCTAGACTGTTCCAATACGGACAAAGTGTACTGGAAACATGATAATCACTCTGATGAAATCAAAGACTTTGAGTGTCACATTTGCCCAATAAAAGTGAAAACGTATGGTTTACTTCGGGTACACCGTCGCTTTCACTTGGATCGAGTTGTCTACAATTGTCTGACATGCTTTAAACCGGTGATTGGACACAATCGATTTGGACGGCACACTTACAATCACGAGAATCAGAAACGTCCAGAGCCACTTGGTGAATTTCAGTGTGACTTGTGCAGCAAGGTATTTAATAGAAAATCCGGTCTGGCCACACACATCAAGGGCCATGCTCCGCTAACACAACGTTTTCATTGTCATCTGTGTCCTATTACACTGAAGTCTAAAGGAAGTCTAGTGCAACATCTCATTTTGCACACGGGCAAAAAAGATGTGACCTGTGACTTTTGTGGTCGCATGTTCTTTCGCAAAACTAATTTGTTCAAGCATTTGCGCACCCACACCGGCGAACGTCCGTTCGAGTGTGAGGTGTGTTTTAAGCGATTTCCGTACAAACAAGGATTTGAGACACACAAGCGTATACACACCGGTGAGCGTCCGTTTAAATGTGATTTTGATTTGTGCGACAAAACGTACAAAGACTACTCGGACTTGCGACGACACAAGCGTATTCATGGTGGCGTCGAGAAGACACACGGATGTGACCTGTGCGGAAACATGTTCTATGAGAAAAAGTACTTGAGGACACATCGTCTAACGGCACACAGCATTACGGACTAATGAATTATTTATCGTTTGAGTATATATATTTAGATTTAGTCATACATTCTGTTTGTGTGTAATACTTAATAATATCGTTGTCATTATTATATCGTTGTCATTATGATGCATTTATATACTATTTAATATATATTTAAGAATATTCTTATATTCTTTTTGTAATAGATTTAGTAGTTAACGTTTAAAATATTATTGAAAATACTTGTTTTACAATAAAATTAAGCTTTTCAATATAAAATCGTAAAATTTGGTGGTGTTTAAATGAAATAAGTGATAATTACATAAATATGGGACCTTTGTCACTATTTGCCACGTTTCATATTGGGCTTTAGCTTTTATTAAGAGCATATTTTTGGTAGTCCTGAATATTATTTAGTCTAAATAGCTAAATGCTATGGATTTTTACAGTTGAATTATTGCTTTTTTGATTTAAAAGTACTTGTTGAGGCCAGGATTTGGAAGTATATACAACTTTTTCTAATTCTAAACGTATTTTATTATATCAATCTTTGATTAAAATCTTTTAATTTTAATATTTTCAAAATATCTTCTTACATAAGGTGTATTTTCTAGAGATACTTTAGAGGAAACACCCAAACCGTTGAGCATTTAGTATTTTTTTAAAGCAACTTTCTCGCTTCTCTACCTACCCTGATAATATGGTCAAAATCGGGAAAAGCACGGATATCAAAAATCAGTTATCAAAAAAAAAAAACACAATATAATTTGCAGCTATGATCGGTCTCAGTTACAATGTTTATATGCCAAAAGCAAAGAGGTCTGTACAGTTGGACTTTTTTAGTCGTTTCAGTGGGGCTTTTGTGTCTATGGCGCCAATTTTCGTAAAACAAACGGTTCAATAAGTTCCACATTTGTCAATAATTTGATATATGGGCTTTTCCCCAATGTTCCCAATTTTTAAGGGGAAGTATAGAGAGAAGTCCTACTAGAGATTTCAAGGCATGGCCCAAATGAGAGATAGGGGGGGGGGGTAAGGG
>JAAAKO020018807.1:0-15529 GCA_010015015.2 Bolitophila cinerea | reverse complement strand
ATATCACCTAAAATTGATATATAATGTTCTAAAAATACAGATATATATATATATTGCCATAAAATGTTATGGACAGCAGAAGATTATATGTTGTCTTTATAATTAATTATATATATATATATATATATTATATATATTTATACATATTTCTAATATATTCCAAAAAAATAGTATGATGTACTATATATGTTTTTTATACTGTGCTTATTTTGCGAAGTTCATTATAAGTATCGGGTAAATCTATAGCGAAGTATAACGTCGTCTTGTGATATTTAACTTAACTGATTTTTATAACAATATTTGTGAATGAAACATGAATCTGGAGTATCTACAACATTTTATGGATTTAACTTCGTGAACAATAAATGTTTTTAAAAATAACGCGTTATGTTAAAATATTGTTATTTATTTGGATAACATGTTCTTATTCAATAAAATGTTGTATTTATTGTCTTCATCGTTATATCAAGGGCACTAGTGTTAGCTGTATATAGTACAGGCGATTGTTTATAGAAGATTGTTCAAAACTGTTTGACATTGATGTAGCCTGCAAATGCAAAGACGATTCGTATTGGCCCAAAAGAGCGCAAGGTTCTGATTGCTTAGCAATAGTTCTTAAAGTTATTAAGGGATACGTTAAATCTCCATCTACATAAAGGCAAAATCCCAAGAAAACTGCTCATATAAAAACAACAGTAGATATAAATCCTGTAATGAGTACCCTCTAGTTGGACCATCTCGTGGTTTTTCGACATTGGCACGAAGCACGAACTGAGAAATCGGTATGTTACATCGAACAGAGAGTCTGCAGCAATTGTTACAGCAGTACTTGAAGATTACTGTATATTGTACTCGTAAATGAAGTGTACAACTCCGACGTTATTGATCATAATAATGTTCTTGAAAAGGTTACGCCAGGAATAACAAAGCGGAACAGTGATCGAGAATATGCTTGGGTTGTTTTTAGATGACCGAAAAACCAAACACTAAAAATGTCTAATAATTGTCGTCAAACATCATCCGAAGAACACTTCGTCATTTAATTATCCATCTAGACGGTGATACAAGTGATCCAAGTGGTTTCACTGGCCCAATTGGTAAAGCTTTGAAAAACTAAATTTTTTTGCCGATTCTGCCATTCGATTCAATTAGCTGAGAAAATGTTCTTTCAATCCTTAAATATCTAAGTACTGAACAACTGTATAATATATATATGTCTTGCTGTTATATCTGGCTTTTGCCTGGAAAATCTCTCGAGAAGAAGTCCCGACAATCGGATATTGCGAAATATGTTGCAACCAATGAACCATCTGATCGATAATTTAAAGACTTTGGCTACATTTGTCGTTAAAGTATATGTCAGTGTTTGTTCAACATATCTTTCCAATCTCTAATGCGTCAATATGGCCAAACATCTTCACGATACGATTAAATTTAGTCGTCATCTTATTGATCTCACCGTTGACCTGTTTAGGTTTGAAAAAAATGTCTGTAATGTTACTAAATCCCTGGAAAACAAACTGGGATGGATACATGAGGGAACTTGGTGTAACCATCATCAACTGCCTAATGCTTTACCTCGTACAACCACCGACCTTGTGAAGGATAACTACAGCCTTCAAAGGTCCCGAGCCAGCACTTGGTATCACGCGTGCAAATAGACACACTAAGCAATTGAAACTTTCAATATTGAAAAACATACATACATAGAAAAGATTAAAAACGGTACATAAGTACAATAACGTAAAGGAATACACAGCAGAATACTAAAAAAATAATTTTAACCTAATAAAATACTTTTTTTATTTAAATTTATAGTTGTGCATCGCCACTTTTACATACGCTCCTTTTGTATAGTTTTGTATTAAACACATTTCGATATCAGCATTTACACATTTATCCTGAGAATAATGCACAGACCGACTGTGACTTATTCTCAAGAGACTTACCGCCAGGAAAAATCGTGACAGTAATGCACAGACCGCCTCTGTCCATTACTTACACGATTTTTAGTGGCATTAAGTCTCTTGAGAATAAGTCACAGTCGGCCTCTGCATTATCTTCCGCATCGTTCAAATCCAAATCGCTGTTGTCATTCTGAATAGTTATGAAAGCAATGTGGATGCCTTGTATGCTTCGTTGACATGTATCTGGAAATTTGTTATTTTAATTGTAAAGCTCTCAAGTACAGTCTCAATAAATCTGAGACGTCTACATTACAAAACTGTTTTCATTTGCGTCGAATACGTTTTCAAGCAATCACTATCACACCTCGATAGACTTTCCACCATCCTGAGCACTATCATCGTTCGCTATCAACCAACCGATAATAATATACATAGCCGGTAAGCCCTCGAAATCTCTAGCTCGCTCTGCAGTCACGACCTCACAACCATTCCCGCCAATTGTTCCTCAAGCACAAACACACTGCTGGACTATACAGTCCCTGCTCCAAGTACGGACTTTGGGATCACGCTTTGCAATGTCCGTTTGTCCGTATCGCGTCCACACCGTAATATGAATCAAAATACAACATATATATTATTTTCAATCATTCATTTTCATTTTGTTAAATATGGGCTTAGATCTAGATTTTTCGATAGCTTAGCCATTCGAGAGCCAAATCTCCGAGAGCTAAGACCTTACCTTACTAGCTATTAAGTGTTAAGAGTTTACGAATTGTGTGTTTTCAAAGATGCAAAAATTCAGTGTTATGTAAATATTACGTTTTGTGATTTTCAGATTTGTGTGTTGCACCGAAACATTGTTTGCATTGTAGAAAATTAGGAGTCGTAATTTACCATGAAAGCGACAGGTGACAGTCATAAGGTCATAACCAATATATATACTTTCTTACTATATTTCGTTAGCGATCTGGTAACAAGAAACGACATCTATACGTGTTTATTTTTTTTTTGAGGGCATTTATGTCCAGTTGTACGAAAAAGAATAACCATTTTAAAAGGTATTTATAGCAAGAGGAACCTCCTAAATGCATATTAGAGAAACATTTGACGACATCCGGAACATACATATCTAGATAATAATATTATTAATGGGTAATGGGTATATAGAAAATTTTGATATATTGGAAATCATATTCGTGAAAATGATTAGCGATTATATTTTTCATATTCGCAGGCATACATTTTTAGTTATATGCAAGTATATAATTGCGGGTATACTTTAAATGTTTTATCGTATACTTTTACTTGACTAGCTGAGTTATGAATCAAGACATCTCCGCCATACACATTTCGTCACAAGAATTAGGAACATGCGTAACTATAGCGCCATCACATTATGAAAATTGCGCCATTGTAATTTTCATTTTATGACATGTCAGACAAATCTCTGACGAAGCAATGTCACTGTCGCCATATCTTTATGAATGAGCGGTAATGTCAGCAAAAGTTTTTTCTGCCCTAAATCTTTAAAAATAACAAATAATATATATGTTATATTTTTTGTAAGTTAAATGATTTTCTAAAAATTGTTTATTGGGTCTACCGTGTAGAATTTCGACGCGTTGAAGTTGGTATTCACGATTGTAAATTTTAGACATTATACATCCTATAACAAAAAAAATCTGGATTTCATAATCCCAGATTACAAAATACCCGATATTAAAAAATTGTGGTGTTAAAAAAAAGTTTTAAATAAATCTGTTTTTTTTTTAAATACCTTAAAATAAAATATATTGAAAATATTATTTCCGGGGAAGGAGTTTGAACCCACAACTGCACTACTACATCTTAATCAGCTTCATAGCTGTCAAATCAGAACAATAAATCTATAAACATTCCTTTCGTAATAATGTCTTTGCCTACAACATAGCGGCTATAATGTGTTTTATATTTTATTTACAAGAGACAAAAATACCAATAATAACTATTGTTATGTAGTACCTAAATTCTTTCATTTTTCTATTTATTGATTTTATACACGATTTTTCTCAAATATGCAAACCCTGAAATTGTTGGCGCATGCGCACTAAAAATAACCGCAACCGCCCCTGTAAAATTGTAATGTGTTTTTACTCTATACTAATGTACAAGTCTTGCCTAGTATTTCTCCAACTGAAAGGGCTATATAGGAAACGTCGCCGTCGTTCCCTTCGTTTGTTCACACAGTTGAGAAGTTTTTTGTTCCTCAAGAATAGTAAATTGAGTTTTTACTAATTTCAGTGCGATTAAAGAGTGTTTAAAACTTAGATATCGTAATAAATAAGTTTCCATATACATTTTCAGGTATTTTGTACATTTTAAACGAAATAATTGTTGTGCAGTTTTAAAAGTTTGTGCGTTAAAAATTTGCGTTGCACTGTGTCAATATATTAACTTGAGTTTGTCTAACGTGAATTTTATTCGATTCAGATTAATTGTGTTTTATTGCTAATAAAAAGATGTTATTTATTTTAAACATGAATTTAAGTATAAACATTTCAAACACGAATGTGAAAAAATGGCGTGACCTAATTGAAAAATCGACGATTTCCACCCTAACTTTGTGCTAATATATATATATATATATACTTCCTAACGTAGCGTTTATTTTTCAGGGTCATCCAACAATTTTAATTGTAGTACATTGTATGTGCAATTTATTTTGAAAAAAAAAAACAAATATGACAAAAGCAATTATTTACAAATGTTAATGATATATTTATATACAGATTATCGCAGCTATTTATCTAGTGTTCAAATAATTTTGATTTCTCTTTATCGGTGCATAATAAACATTCGCTCTAAAAGATTAATCGATTTGCACCACTATTCTTTTCAATATTTCAAAATAATTTATCAAAATAGGCTATCTTCAATCTATTTTTCTTTTTTGATTGAATTATCATTTATTTCTTTTCGCACAATCGCGGCAATCTATTCAAAATATGTTAATTCATGTATGTATACATACATTAAGTATGTTCTGAGCTACTCTATTTTGCGGAGCTTATTTATTGAAGAACTAACTGGACATTTTGCAACTTAATAAAAGGAATAAAAGGAGCTCTCCACGTGTACCATACACTCCACTTATTTAATTTTCTCTGTTAAATCTTCCCATGGAGACACATGAGAAATAATTTACCAGTGACCAAAACTTCTTGTGAGTTGTAAAACTGAAAAAGGAAATAGCATTATATATTATTTAATAATTACCAAAAGATTTCTTAATAAGTCATGATACACCCGAAACAGAGTTTATAAAATCATACTTGCTTTGGCTTGGTAAAATAGAGCAATCCCTATTATGCTAATGTGGCATTAGTTAGAGAGCAATATACTATAGCTATTTCGTCTTGATGTGACAATAACGAATGAACATATATCCATGTATCTCGATTTTACTCAAAATCCGAAAAAAACATAATTTTATTGGTTTAATAATATAGTTAATACCTCATAGTTATCGAGACAAGACTGATCATCTCGTAAAAGCTAAACACTCTTACTGCGAAGTCACAGCAAAAGAAAAAGCATTGTGTACGATTTGGATTTTTGGCCAATTACTGTAGGATACACAGAAAACATGTTTCGAACCCCCTCTTCCTTAAAATTAACCTCATTCAGCTAAAAGTCAACTGGGTGATATTGCGACCCTTTGAGAGTGGGCAGTGGCGAGGTATATTATGACTATTATGAGTGTGGTACACCGAAAGCTAATTTTATTAAGGTGTTAAAATGTGCTGAAAACAATGCACGTTTAACAAATAAACACATTTGGAATAGACTGCCGCGATTATGCAAAGATAAATATATTATTTTACTTTTCGATAATATCAAACCAAATTGATAAATTAATTGCGATATAATCAAAAAAGAAAAATAGATTGAAGATAAATAGCATATTTTGATAATTCATTTTAGATAGAATATTATATGCAAATCAAGGATAAAGATATTGATAAATAATTGATTTTTAACATTAAATAATTTGATTCAACATTTATTTATATTATTTATTAGTAGTAAGTTTGTTTATTTAAACATTGACATATACAAAATAAATAATAATCGTAATTGTATTTATAACAAAGAATAAACAATTCATGCTCTTTTTATAATCTTAATTGAATATTTGATATTTGTTCCAGAATGCCATCCGCAACACCACCAGTTGAAAATGGGGCTGGACCACCAAAGTCTGAATTGGAAGAATTACAAATCAAAGCTAATTCTGTCACCGATGACGTATGTGCATATATATATTTTTAGTATGTTTAGCATACAAATGTAGCCAACAATGATTTAAATTCCAGGCATTTAAATTTATTCTATTTACAGTCTCTGGAGAGTACACGGCGAATGCTGGCTTTGTGCGAGGAGGTATGTCTAGGATTACAAAGTTTTAATTATTCCTATTTTAGTTTTTTTTAAAGGAGAATTATAAAAAAACAACACAGTAAAATTAAAACGTTTTTTCTTTTGAATTTCGGGATAAATTGGATGATTTTCAATTAAATAATACACTGCACTTGTATAGATATGGCGTTGATGTCACAAGTTCCATAGCGAATGATAGCAACAAAGATCTTTGTGCATAGAGATATCTCAAATATATATATATATATATATATATATATACATTTGCATTGTCGCGTCAGGGAAAATTTTGAAAATATCCTCTACTACTCATAGGAGAGTATAAAATATCACATTAACATGATCTAACCAGTCGTGTGATTAGTTCTTATATTAAAAAAAAAATCCACAACAAAATTATTTTTTATAACAAAAACATTCAAAGCCAGAAATTCGATGTGATAGTCATTGCAGTACACAATTTGTAGTTTGAAGAAATCCGCGCTGATTGTGCACAGAAATTAATAATATAGCTACAGAAATCTTCTCATTGATAAGAGCCATTGCGTTTCAGCCCTAGAGGCACCTCATCCCATATTTAGCAGTTATGTTTTTATGTTCACTGGGACTTCCCATACCCGCGGAAACTATTTACGGCATGGTGAACCGTTTTAGCCAAGACTATACTAAGTCTAGAGTAAACCTGGTCTTCCCCTTACAATCGGTTACTTGAGGGCGTCACTTCTCTTCAGACAATACTATCACACAAGTGTGATGGTTAGTTCATGCTGCCTTCGGCTCTTGGCTTACATCAAAATGAAGAATAATGACCCAAAGGTTAGAAGGGTTCTCTGCCACGCTTTCAAAAGATACATTCAATATGCGTCAGTAAATAAAATTCAACATAATGTTTATTAATTTCAAATATGCGCTATCTCGTGTTAAAAACAACCAACACAAATATATTTTTTAATTCTTAAATTATATATTAAATTATAAATTAAATCCTCCCGTGATATTTAAACACAAATTAACATTGACGGTAATATATAGGTGCATTTGAAGTATAATTTAGTATGGCCTAGACATTTCAACTATGTACCGTCAATTATATAAGTTATTCCGATTATTTTTCGAATTTGTGTTAATCGATGATTAGTGTATATTGTTTGCTTATATCCATCGGACTTAATTCGTCCGGACATAGTCGTCAAATCCCAGAATGTTACATATGTTCACTGGTTTACGTTTCACCCTCCTCTATATTTGTTTCCTGTTTTATTTAATTTTACCGGTTGTAGTTAATCTAAGCTTGTCTACGCTCTACGGTTTTGACGATAAAACATAAATAATTTAAAATAATTTATATTTATATAACAGTATGTATGTCTTTGTCTATGTTAATCACACAGATAATGTTAATTCTTAAATTTAATTTATTAGAATGCACTTTATCATAAATGTTGTCGCTTCACTAAATGTGCTTATGCTTAACATCATATAATAAAACATATAATATAATACAAAAACAAATCGAGCGCGGAACATTGTGTGAAAACAAGTTTTCATTTAATTGACAAATTGACATATTCACTAAAAATGCTTTCCTAAACATGTTCCACGCTTACAAGTGCTGATAAAACATATGTTAACAATACAGCACGTTTGTTATTTTCATATCTTAAAAATACAACTAAAAACATGTAAAATATAAATGTTTACAACATATACAATTACACTATACTATACAATATAACCTGTTCTACTGTTATGCCGCATTACAGGGCAAGGAAGCCGGGATACGAACCCTGGTTGCCCTTGATGATCAGGGAGGTGAGTCCACAATACATTATACGATTTGAATCAGCATAATATCATTTTATACTAACATATTTTAATATTATTTATAAATATTGTAATACGTACAACGTACATAAGTACCATTCATTATACATTTACATTTACTTACTACTACTATATTTAAAAAAAAAAAACATTTCAAAACACCTGCAAATTTCTTACACGAACATGCAGCGATAGTAGACGTTTTGTTATATTTATTATATACATTTATTATATATTTGTGTTGTATATAATTATTGCTTTGCTTTGTTGGCCTATATCTGTTTTTTTTTGTAATATTTTTATAGGAATTGAATTAATTAATTTGAAAAATAATAAAAAAATATGTGTATGTATAGTTTAATAAGTGTACATGTGTTTGGTGTTTTTTTTTATTTTTACTCTAAATTATTAATTTTAGAAATAGTAGTCACAATTTTTTCTTATTATTATTATATGTGGAATGTATCATCGGTCTCAAATCAATCTATAGGTCTTCCAATAAGGACTGTTTTTTTTATAATAATAATAATAAAACGACTTTCGATAGTTTTGTCGCTTATAGAACTCTGATTTGAGACCGATATTTTTAGATAATCACTATTTGTTTAACCATTAATATCATACATTATAGATATATTATATTCTTTCTCATTAATATCTATGTGGGATATGGGGCATAAAAGCATTTGAATAAAGGTTTAAAAAATCGTACCTTTAAAAAAAATAATATAAATAATTTGTTGGTATTAAATTATTTTATCAAAAAACAAAGTTTTTCTACCTTTAAAAACATATTATTTCCGTAATTAAATTATTATAACTATAAAACATATTATTTTTAGTCCCTAATTAATTTTGTTACCCAAATAATTCAAAAATGTGCCATAATAAAATAAATTTATCATATATATTAAGACATCACTTACACTATTTAATTTTTTTTAAAATGAAAATATGCGCGATTGCGTTTTCAAACAAAAATTTATTATTAGGTTGGAAAAGTTTTCTATTTTTTTGAGTACATGTTAAAATAATAATGTGCATATATACTGTACTTTGGTATTTACTTGGGTGCACTTGTTCTGTCCTAAAAATGCTTTCTTTTGGTTATATTTATTATTTATTTTGGACAATAATTATTATTTTAATAACATTTTAGGAAACTTTATTTTTCGTTTTTTTTTATAAAAATCATTTCAGGCAAAGGGGTTATTTTTTGGTGAAGAATGAATTATTTATTTGTGTGTGTGTTTTTCTAAATTACATTGTAAAGCTTAGTAATAAGTTTGCCAAACGCGTTTCTTACACTAAAACTGAGGATTTTTTCAGCTCGCGCTGATAGTTTGATTTTTCAGCGCAAACTTAGTACTAGTGTCCCAAAAATTGTGACAAACATTGAACGCACTTTTTCAGCTGGAATTTTTTTTTTCAGAAAAGCCTTTTCATAAATTTTGCGGCTTAATGTTCATCTGAAAAATCTGTCACAAATAATGTTGATTTTAGTTATGACGTCTCGCTTAATATGTACTAAGTTCGCCCTGAATTTCAGTTATCAAGTGGTACTGAGTTCGCGCTGAAAAAATGGCGGTCAGCATTATTATTTAATCAGCCAACATTGATTGTTTATTATTAAAATAAATTATATACACTACAAACTTAAATAACCGCCATATTTTCTAAAGGTTTTTACAATAAAATCAATTCAATAATATCAAATACAATCAATTACGCAATTAGTTTTGATTTCAGCTTACTGAAAAAAAAAATCAGTTGCAAATGTTTTTCTGAAAAAATGTCATCAGCTGAAAAAGTGCGCTCAATGTTTGTCCCAATTTCAGTTTGGGACACTATTAATAAGTTCGCGCAGAAAAAATCCTCAGTTTCAGTGCAAAAACGCGTTTGGTACTGAGTTCGCGCAAACTTAGTACTAGCTACTAGGCTAAAGACATTTACCAAATGAAAATATTTCATTCATCCGCGCAATTTCAGTTTCGGTTTACAGCGCGAACTTAGTACTAAGCTTTATATACAAATAAATTTAAATTCATATATGAAACATTTTGTTGCAATCCTAATCAAGTGTTTCATAATTTATCAATTTAGTTACTATATAATATAGGTTTAATGGATAATAACGAATTTTGAGAAAATTTATTAAAGTAAACTTTATTTTTACAATGCGATGGTATATCGATAGACCTACAATTTAGAAAGCAATATTCATATTTATCAATTTTGAAAAAGTCTAGCAACTAGAATAACAATAACTGTTTACATATTAACCATTACTGATTCTTTTTATTGAATTAGAATATTGATAATAATTGTTTTTGTTTCTTTTTATTAGAACAACTGGAGCGAATTGAAGAAAACATGGATAAAATTAGAGCAGACATGATGGACGCAGAAAAGGCTTTAAGTGGAATGGAAAAATGCTGTGGAATATGTGTATTACCATGGAAAAAGTACGTTATTTTTTAAATCAAATTTAATATTTTAAAATTTGCCTTTAAAAATTTTTGCTTACCGATACAAAATAAATAACTGCACCACATACATACGTAGATAGGAAATACCCAAAAATAGAGCAATCTTTGAAAAAGCTACAGCCATTTTTGTTAATGGATATAAAGAGGATATTATATGTAGTATCATGCCCTGGGGGAAGTTAGAAGGTCAAAGGTCAGCAAATTATGTTTAATAGAATAAGGCATTGTTCTGTCACTTAAAAATGTACATCACGTGGGATCAATCACATACGCTACATGTATTTATGAATTCATGGCATGGGTTTTTGAATACCTACTTCGCTGTTAGAGGGTTCTAAAACAGATTTTTGGATGTAAATTCAATTTGCATTTTGCACAACCAAATTCTGATTACCTCCATATTGACAAAAAAAATATTTTAAAACACCTAAACAGCGAGAAAGGTTGGTATTTGTGATGCTAATTATGAAAGTGGTATAAGTCTCTTTTTAATTGTATCACTTTTTTAACACATATCTGAAAGAAAAAAAATATCAAAGAAAAGATGACTTATGCTACGATTACACAAACTGCCATTTTTTGACAGTTGGTAACAGTTGACGACTAGATTAATGGCGTAATCTAGGATTGTGTCGATATTAGGCAAGTCGTGTGAACAGATTCGAAAATAAAAAATGCCAAGATGTGAGCAATCTTTTAGATTGCGCAATATAAATGATCGCATTAGCCACTGCAATCCACTTGTACTAGGATTGCGGCTATCGTTTTGACATTTAATTTTTTTGTAGTAATTTTTCGATTGATTCATTTATGATATATTTTGTTTTAATTTCATACGTTTTCTTAGTTTTTGATGCAAAATATTCAAATCTGAATTTAAACCGCCTAAAAAATTCCAAATTCCAAAATCCTGGAAAGATATGTACCCTCTTATTTCCCCAATTTCCAATCGCAACGGTCCAACATCGAATTCAGCGATTTAGCCAATGTGTTTTAGACAAAATGCTATTCAAATAGCAATGAATAGTCGCAAGTTATCGAGTGTCAGTTTTCAATGCCTAACAAATCATGCAGCCGTGCCGGAGCACGTACAGCGATCAATGCGGATGAGTGGAGCAAGTGTTGTGGGCAGACAGGTGGTTCGAGACACTAATTCGGTCTACGGTCTTTCTAATAACAGACTTTATTTTAATTGAAAATAAAAATAATAGTGAATCTTCCACTGAGTTGTGCTGCTATTGCTATTTTTAAGACAATCACCCTGTTCCTGTTGGCTACATAAAATATTCCGCTAACTTGTTTTGGATATTTTTAGCTTCATTTGCAATGTAATGTGGTAGTCGTGCGGCCTCCTTGGCTCTTTCGATTCCCCGCTGTGATAAATCATTTCGCAATTCACCAGGAATAATTTCTTCTTTTACTGGTTTATCAATCAGCCATTGATGAAATGTACGTTGGGATTTTCATAAGTAAAATATGTGCTATACACAAATTGTCATTTCTTGTTAGCTGTACGCAACAAAAAAAGTTGAGGCTATTCAGTAAAAATAATTTGGAAATTGTCTAAATCCGTTTGGGAAAATGGATCATATGCAGTAAAAAGGATTTGCCATTCTGTAAAAAAATCATACTAAACCAAAAAAGTTGAGGTGGGCATTTCTAATTTTAATATTGGCTATCAGAAAAAAATATAGTATTAATTTCTACCGAATTTATTTATTTTTTGTAATTTTTGCTTGCATTGAATCAAAAAAAAATTGCCTGTGCGACCGATGTTCACGCAATAGGCAATCATTTCAATATATTTCGATTTCGGCATACAATCCGTGTGACATGGTCGCAATCAAGTTTGCGCAATCGGCAATCATACCCTTGATCGGCAATTCTGACGCAATCCAAAATCGCTAAAAAGCCTGAGCAAGACAAAATTGAGTGATGCCGCAAGTCGTTGGACTGTAGATTAACTGTCAAAAGTAGCAGTTTAGTAGCAGTTTGCGTGTAGTCAAATAATCATGTAATTTGTACCAGTCAGTCAAAAAAGATGTATTAAATTGCTATTAAAAAAGAAGATAATCAAAGAAGATTGTTTTTTGAAAATAAACTGTAAAATTATTTTCTGACCAAATAAAAAAAGTTTATGTGCGCATTATTTATTATTTATTAATAACTACTCAGTAATAAAAAAATGATAAATGTCCAAAGCCATTTGCTATAGCTGTGGAGAATATTCAAAAACAGAGAGCGCTGAACTGTTAACTGTGACTTTGGCAGTATAGCAGTTGCCAAAATCTCAGTTCACAACTGTAAAAAATCAACAAATCTTTTTAAGCTTTAAAACAACGATTTAAATTAATCGGTGCCTATTAAAAATATAGAAATCAACTATATGAGGTAATACGCATTTGAACGTGTGAACCATATACGAGTACAAAAAAATGAAGTACGTTTTTATATGGTCACCTGCTTTCCAGTGAAGCCAAATCCCGATCCAGCAAAAGTATCTGCAATCAATAACATGCTTCAAGGAACAAGAAAAAAACTACTTGTTTCCTCGGCATGATAACGTATCTTGTGAAATTCATGCCTCAATTATCTTCGGTAGCAGAGCCTATGCGACGACTGACACGCGACAACATTGAATTGACATGGGGAAAAGAACAGCAGGAGTCATTTGATGCGTTGAAAAATCTTGTTACATCTGCGCTTGTCCTAAAGTTTTTATAATATGCATAAACCGCTAACAATACAGGCAGATGCATCATCATACGCGTATGCATCAATTGCATATGCATTGAAAACATTAACTACCGCTCAAATAGAAAAAAGTGTTATTGAGTATACTCTTTGTTTGTAGGAGATTTGACCAATACATATGTGGTAATAAATAAGTATTCGTGGAAACAGACCATCAGAATAACAAGTAGAGCAGAGCTTTTTGACACTCCAAAACGTTTTCAAGCCAACGGAACAACCTCAAATTGAAATATGTAACAGGACAAGATATGCACATAGTAGACCTACTTTCAAGGTCACCGATTGAAAGTGACAGTGCATTAGAAAAGCCTATGAAATATATTCAATAACTTCAGATGAAGACAAAGTGATCGATGAAATATTGTCACTTAACGTTATAGACGACATGCGTATACGAAAAACAATCATAATCCAAATCGTCCAAGAGGCATCAGCTGACGAAACATTGCAGCAGCTGAAAAACATAATCGTGTCAGGGTGGCCGACAAGCATAAACACCGGGATGAATTAACGGTACAAGATGGAATTTTGATCAAAGGGGATAGAATTATTATACCAGTGAGCATGAGAAAGGAAATATTAGGTCAACTACACGCACACCATCAAGGAATAGCCTATATGACAAAGCTTGCAAGAGAAACCGTCTACTGGCCAGGGATTAACGCACAAAAACGCAGCAAGATTTAGTACTGTGACACTTGTATATGAAGCATTCACCTACTCAACAGCAACCCCCTATAGAATCAGTATGGATGCATTTTAAATAAATGTGAATGGAAATCGGAAACGTTATATGATAACTGTTGATCATTTTTCCGTTTTTTTCGAGGTCGATGAACTATCCGATATGAGACCAAGGACTACCATTGACATATGTAGAAGGAATTTCAGTCGCCATGGAATTCCATCGGTATGTGTATCTGATAATGGTACACATTTCAAAAACAGTGAATTTAAGTAGTTTGCAAAATCATGGGAGTTCCAACATGAGACATCAAGTCCAAATCACCAACAGGGACACGAAAAAACAGAATCCGCGGTCAAGATAGCAAATATGTTTATAAAACAAATTCTGGATTCAAAAACAGATTTTTACAAAAAAATTACTTATGTGGAGGAATACACCTAATAAAACTGAACTAAGTCCAGTACAAAAGCTCTTCTCGAGAAGAACAAGAACCCATATACCGAAGTTGAAAAAAAACTCAAACCCGCAGTCCCAAAAGGAGTCCCAGAACGAGCAACGCGGCATAGCAAAGAAATTCTATTACCAAAGAGCAAGGGTTTTACCAGAACTAAAGAAAGGAGATAAAGTTATGTTTAAAGTACATCCCGAAGGACAGGTCGGCAGAGTCCGTGACAGAAACATTGAATCCGAGATCATTTCATCAATCATCAATTGATAGCACACCTACCAGAAACGCAATGCCAGATAAGCACGTCAAAACCCGATTAAGTGACGTAGTAGGCCTACCCATACGAACCGTTCGATGCCCCGTACGATACGCTCCGAAATAAACAAATAAAAAAGGATGTTATCGAATGTAACAATAACCATATGAAGCACACAGCCCTACTGAAGAACACAGTACATATTGTAATTGTAACCGTACTAAAAACCGTATACATACACACATACACATATACACACATACACACACATACACACACAAGATACACTACGATATATGGATTAAAACAGACACACCACAAAATGTGCTTCCGTACTTTGTGGTGTGTCTGTTTTAGTCCATATATTGTAGTGTATCTAATTTGTGCAGTTTATGGACCCGATGCAGTTTCCATTTCCACCGCATAACGATGGTTTCAACGTTTTCGTTCTGGTGTAGAAGTGGTCAAATATGCGCCACGCTCCGGAAGGCCTGCCGTCGAAAATTGCAACAAAATCGCTGAATTGGTCGAAAGAAACCGGCATAGTAGAAGCCGTAGCTGGGCATGAGTCATCATACCGTTATAAACCATTTGAAGAAGCTTGGATTAACAAAGAAGCTCGATGTAAGGGTGCAGCACGAATTGACGCAGAAAAACCTCTTTGACTGTATCGACGCATGCGAATCTCTGCTGAATCGCAACAAAATCGACCCGTTTCTGAAGCGGATGGTGACTGGCGATGAA
>JAAAKO020018796.1:0-15529 GCA_010015015.2 Bolitophila cinerea | reverse complement strand
AATTTACGTCAACTTAAAAAAAGGAATAAAAAGAGAAAAAATACAATGTCTATCAAAACACCTAATTTTATCAATTTCCAATAACACAAATTTATACAGACTACCGTTTTTTATATAAAAAAGAAAAGCATCCTATAAAAACATTAAAAAAATAAAACACAATTCCGTTATAGGTTTTTTACTTTTTATTTGTTTTTCTTTCTTTTTCTGCTCTCTCTCCCACTCTATCTCTCTTTCTCCATTGCATAAATAATATCCTATATACATTTTAATACAAACATATAAGCCATTGTTATTGTTGCACATATATATATTACTTCATTTTGAAAATTTGTATGCAAGGTTTCGCTCTGAAATTGTTTGTGTTTGAACATCTAAATACCTTGATACATTTAAATTTCAGTATATCAATAATAATTGTGTAATTATGCACAAGCCAAAAGCCAATAAATGCCACAATTACAATGATTATTGTCATACGCCCAAAACATTAAACTTATGAATTTATTAGCTTCTAAATTAAGCATAATACTACATATATACTAATCCATACAATCATAAGATATAATATAATATACGCTACGAATATGCTATAAATAAATACATAACAAGTTGAATTATATATGTATTATAATAATTACCAGCAGGCCACTTGGGTTGTCAAACATTTACACATTTTACAGATGAGATTTTAGGTAACAGGTGGTTGGAACAGGTACTACTGCGAGTTAAACAAAACTATGTAGATTAACAAATACAAAATGCACTTGAAATTTATATACGCACACACAAAAACTAGAGCGCTCTAACGCAAAACGCAATGCCAATGAAATGAGAATTGAGAATGATTGAAAGAATGAATAAAAGATAAAACAAGCAATAAGCAAATAGCAAACACACTGACACTAAACATGGAACCTGGAAAATGGAAACAAAAAAATAATATGGAATATGGATAGGGATTCTCGATTCTCGATTCTCGTTATTTTCTTTCGTTTTTATATATATATGTATATAATTGTATATATATATATATATATCTTTAAAATGAATGCTTTTACTTTACTATATTTTATATATTATATTTACATTTAGTAGAATGCTTATGTTTAGCTTATATATATTTATACATATAAAAATATACATATATATATATACAATATATCAAGACGACATTATAAATTGTGTACTTATTATTGCTCTATTAATAAATGCATAAGAAATGTATACACATATTCTATTTATATACGAGACATATGATTTGCCGGTAATTATAAAAGTGGTCTAAGTCACTTTTTCAATTCAATTTTCTTTCAGATAAATGTATAATAAGTATGTGCTAGGCTAACAAAGTGAAAAATTAAAAAATTGACTTAGACCACTTTAATTACCGGCACATATGTTGTTTTGATTCTTGTGAATTGCGATTCATTGTTGTTTTGTTGTTCAAGATGAGCTAGGCTTTGTGTACTGTATATACAGGAGAACATAATACTAATAATTCGATTCGTTCGTTCCCCAAGACGCATAATTTTGGATAATGGGCAACGTATTACAAAGATATTTTTTGACCTACAGAAAACCACACTGTCACAGCACCCCATGCACCTTTGGAAGCTGTTTGCTCGAGAGGTTGGGTGCTTGCTGTTATGCTGTTGATGATGGGAACTGTCATGTATCCAACTCATCGAAATCTGACAACGTTATTTGTTTTGACATTACGCCAAGGAAATTTAAGTGCAATCCGAGATGCGAGATTCCGGACATTTTAAATTAGTATCTAGGATAAATGATTATTTTTTCTGCTTCAACACGATTTCTAGCTAATCAGAACTAAAATTCAAAAATTTACGATGTAGAAAAAAACTTTGTGTAACAACCAAGAACAACCAAGGTTGATAAAAAATCTGTCAATTTGGTGTAGGAACCACCGCGAAGCAGCATTAGATGGCCTTTTTTATTTTAAAATTGTTTTTTTTTTTTGTTAAAAATTCGCGAAGCGTAAAGGTCATGTACGCGCTTGCGCGTGCTATAAACTTTTCTAGATAATAATATTATTTCATTAACCTTTAAAAAAACGTCGAAAACATTTTCCTATCACGCTAACTATACAGAACCCTAACTGCGAGGTACCTCGTTTCCATACAATGTCATTCGAGACGAACCTATTTTGATGATGCATTTTCTGATTTTACAACGGACGGCGACAGGGATGGTGAAACTAACGTTGCTTTTGCAGGGCGGCATGCATAAATTGCAACGGATAGACCCCGTTCACAACGAATTCATAACGCAAACTGCACGCAGGGGAAGAGGCAGATTCGTGCACATTACTTGCAGAAATGCGTGCAAACTGTCGAAAACGCCCAGGCACAAACTGCACATAGTGCATTTTGGGTGCATACCTTGTACAATAACTGCACCCTGTTTGGGTGCAGATTACAAAGTTTACACTCAAACTGCACCTCACGCTTCCGTGCAAGCTGCACGCAAGCTGTTCCTCAACCTCGCGGGCAGTTTGCGTGCAGACCCTGCAAGAGAACTGCGCCTTTTTAGCGTGCAGATTACGTTCAAAATTTCCACTAAAACTTAAACTGCACCTTATTACGCATAACTTCAAACTTTGCACGTAAGCTGCATTCAAGCTGCCTCTCAAGCCTTTGCCTCATTTTTACGTGCAAATTACGTGCAAACCTGCACGTAATCTGCACCCTTTTCTTGCGTTTGCAAGAAAACTTTATTAATCGTATAAAATATGTATATAAAAAAACTCCATTTCCATTAAATAAAAAGTACAAAAGTACTAAAAATCAAAATTTAAAAAAAACATACAAATTAAAAAAAATATATATATATATATATATATATATATACATATATATCAATACTAAAAATTACAAAAAATGTTACTTAACCAGACAATACTTTTTGTGGTATGGATCGCTTTGAGCACATACTTGTACAACTCTTAATATAAAGATTCAGGATAGGTTAAAGATCGAGTGATTTGTCGAAACGCCTCACGGGAGATAATAAAATCAAAATTACTGGCAACATCATTAAAAGCTTCTGACATACATTAGTGGCTCAGCACGTCCATAATTAGCATAGATCTCCTGAAACGTAGAAACACATGTGAACGAGTAGTTCTAACAGGTCGGCTGAAAAGTTCGTATCGTTTCTATGAGAAGGCGCCACTAGTACAAAATCCATTTTGTTTTCATATAGTACCAACCTTCAAAGGATGCGTGTATAAATTTCACAGCTGTCGGACTATTAGTTTGTGATATATTGCATTTTTAGTGAAGCAACTTTTGTTATTATTAAAACAATGGAAAAAAACGAATTTCGTGTGTTGATGAAACAATATTTTTTGATGGGAAAAAGTGCTGCTGATACCAAAAAATGGCTTGACGAGTGTTACCAATAAGTATTTCTTTTTTTTTTTTTATTTCAAAAAAAAACATAAAATTAAATTTTATTTTTTTATAAAAAACTCACTTTAAATCAACCCACCGTAATGAAAGGTTTTTCATAAATAGGATTTCGGCTCCAATCCCTAAATGAATCACGTGATGCTTGTAATATTCTGTAAAGTTTTTTTTTTTATCGGTGACCGCTAAATTAGTTGCTTTTTTGTTTATATTAACTCATTCTAATCAGAAACTATAATAAATAAAAACAACTAATAGATAATCTATTCATTATATATTATTTGACGGAAAGTGGGTTAAAGAACATTTAAATATAGTGTTTGAAAAATATATCAGACTGATGTGATATTCCCTAAATTTTAATTTATGAACGTACGTAGAGCAAAAAATCTTACATCATAATCACTATTATAAATCCCTCCATCTAATACCTAATTAACCAAATCTTTTCCTAGCCACTGGAGGAAATTCCACTGACTACTGCAAATAGTCACAAAATCACCTGCAATGATTTTTTTTAATATTTCAGATATCTCCTGATGTCAGAGTATGCACCGGCACACTTGTAATGCCTAACGTCGCGAGACACTGCTATTTTAAATTGTTTATATTTTCTAAATTGGGCTATTTAACTTTCACGACGCATGCGAATAAAATTTCGATGTATATGGCAGAATTCCGCTCCAATAAAATTTCTTTCTCTTCAAAAATAAAAACACCAAGCAACATGTACGTATAAAATGATTTGTTTATATAAAAAGACTACAGGTAATAGAATATAAGTATATAATATTATATATATGTAGAATATAAAATATATACAATGTTCTGTGTTTGTATGCGTATGTGCTAGTGTACACTTTTACAGTAGAATACTTGTTACGTTACATCATATGTGTCTGTGTGTGTGTGTGTGTGTATGTGTTATTACTTATTTTTTACTATAAAAAAAACAAAATTTCAAATAAAAATCATGATTTTAGCTGATATATAATATAAAATTGTAAATGTGTTTGTTTAGGATGTATTTAATATGAAATATATAAATAAAAAATAATATATGCGCTCGAAATGTATAATAAAATATATTTTTAGTATTATATGTGTGTGTGTAATAATGTTGTGTTTTCTTCTTTTCTCATCACCTTTAAAATAATAAACTTGAAGTTTCTTTATTATAAAAAATAAAATATAATAAGTTTGATTTATATTGTCTGCATACAACAATTTAAAAAAACAACAACATAATTATCAATTATTTAGATCACAGATCTGATCCCAGCAAAAATGGGCATTTTTCTTCATTTTAATGTTTAAACTCGCATTTTCAATTATGTCTTCCTTCTATAGTATATATTTATATAGATGTATAATATGCGTATATATTATATTTAATGATATTTTAGTTTAGCTACGCGATTACTTTAATGCCGCAACTTTGCGCTGTCACGCACCAAATCGGAGACGAGGAGTTTAATCACTGGAATGCAACGCATGGCATCTTTTTATGCTTTTGGATGCTCTTCGAGGACTTTGCTTTCACAAAGATTACTGAGATATCGATTATGTTATAAATATTAAAGCATTTTTGTTGTGCAATAATAGGACTACCCCGCCTCCAGCCAGCAGCGGCATTTTCACACGTTTGCGTGTAATTGCTGAATTTATTAAATAAGTGTCTGTGTATTAAGTACAATATGTTTTTATTTCTCTATATATTGGTGTCCAGAGGATATCTCTCTATGTGTTTGCTTATGTCTTTTTATATATTGAATAACAACTTGTTCTCATATATATTCGGACACCAATGCGTCCATCCATCCTTACACTCTAGTTGCTCTAAATATTGTTGTTGTTGCTGTTACAGTTGTTGTGTATTTAATTTCTTGTTTACAATTACCTCAATTTATCAGTCGTGTTTTGTTTTTATTTTTTTAGTTGCTGTTTGGCAATTTATCATTCAACATTTATTATTGGCGTAATTTATATATTCAATGTAAAATTGCACAAACACACAAAAAAATTGCCCGTTTCGTAAGCCTACATAATAATAATAACATATACAGTGTATGTTTTTTTTAGTATAAAATCCTATTTGGCGCCCACGCTTTGTGTCATCGTGGCCAAGGCACATTTCTTTTTTTAGATTTACAAATATAATTGCTGTTTCTGTTTCTGTTTGTTGTCTCTCAATTCCTGCGCTCTTGTGCGAGTTGAGTCTGTCTTTCTGTGCGTGTACTTATGTATTATTATAATTGGGAAATTTTGTTTTCCTTCAATCAAAACGAGAATCTTCCATTGTATATTTTTATATAAAAAGTTACTACTAATAATATAATAAACAACTATACACTTTAAAATCGAAGTTCAATTCAAATGTTACATGAGCTCATGTAAATAGTAATAATACAGAACTTACTGTAAGCGCCAACGATGTGTCATCGTTGTGCTGTCACGATTACCCCCACGGACCCTCTTTGTCTCTGTCTATATGGGTGTGTGTGTTTTTTTTAAATCTGTTGTGCTAGCTTATCTAGTATTGCAATCAGTACGTAAGGCCAGTGCCAACTCCAAGCCAAGTATCGTGTCTGGCGGCCCATGTGCTTCTCTCTTCATCCACTAATAAACGTTGCCAGTAACAATACAGCTGGTTTTGTAAAAAGCGCTTTAAGCGCTCTAAATTGCGTGACTGGTGTCAGTGTTCACCACGTAGCAATTCCATTAGGAGATTAAAATCTTCACCATCCTTTGATTTAACCGTAAGCATTTCTTTGCCCACCTAAAAAAAATAATATTTTAGTAAAACACAAATTCTTTAGAAAAAAAATATAGATATGAATCCTCACCTGACAGGTTCGTTGTAACTCGGGAATGCGCAACAGTAACTCGCCAAACTTGGCGGGAGATTCGGGATAATGGGCCAATGTATATTCCTGCAGAGCTTGCAGTGCCTTTTCTTGACTGGCACGAACCATTTCGGTTTCACGTAGTTCTGAGGTATCTATACACAATAAAAAAAGTTTTAATTTTCAATCATTCTATTCTTTTTGCTATATTTCTCTTAGCAACTTACCAGACTGAAGCAACACAATGACCTTCATGGCTACATACTCGTACTTATCAACACGCAATCGTCTTAAATGGTCGGTTAAATTAAGCATTCTTTCGATGCACGCCTAAAGCATACCAAAAATATAAATTATTAGTATTCTCCCGTTGTAAATGCTATAGTAATGTCACTTACGTGTAAACCGTGCGACTTGGCCTGCACTAAATTAATAGACTTTCCCAACGAGATTCGAACTTCGCCTGGCGACGACATTGACCGAAAACAGCAGGAGAACAAAAGCAGTTCACACCAGGAATTGATAAGCAAACAGATCTGATCGTCAATCTTAACCGAATGGATATTAATGTTAGATTTAGCTATACATTCAGAAATCAGAATTCAGATGTAGTAATCAACCTACCGAAATATTCTTGAACAATGGCAGGCTCTTGCACCACTTGACGATTTTGAAGAGACGATGGTCGGCTACATTGCACAGGTTTGCAATCAGATCTGGATTTGAGTTATCGCTATTGGCTAAACCAGCACTGGCCAGCAGTGGGTTTGTGGCCGGATTACTTCCACCAGCCGACGGTGTCGGGACCTGGTTGAGTCGCTGCAGTTCTGCCTCGTTGTACTGCCACAGATGTTCAACATCCATGATTTCCTGTGTAAATTAAATATGAAGATTATATTAGAATTAAACGTAATATATAAAATAACCAATCTTTTGTTTCTTCAAATATTACCTGTAACAATTTTGGAATGCTCTGCTGAACCTGACCTCCGCCACCTCCGCTACTGTTGCTGCCACCACCAGTTACACCTCCACCGCCTCCACTACCATCAGCGTTCTCCATCTTAAACATGGGGCCACCGTTTGCATTACGATAGCCGGACGGAAAACTGTAGCCATCTCCGCTAAGCGGTGGACTAAGCATCGAGTTTGGCATAACATAGGAGCACTGATACGTTGACCGGCCACCTCGCGTACGATCCTCACGGATTGCTTCGAGTTTCATGCCGCGCTGCAAGCACTTCTCGAAGCGACAGGCTGGACACTTTTTACGGGTGGCAATTGTGACCGGACACAGGGCACCGCGAAGACAAACGTAGTTCTTGCGATTCTGGACGGTTCGCTTGAAGAATCCCTTGCATGATTCACACGAGAAGATGCCGTAGTGAAAACCGGAGATTTTGTCACCGCAAATCGGGCACGGGCTGAGATTAGGAAAAATAGAAAAAAAATAGTTTTTTATTGTTTTAATCTTTTAACCGATTTAATTATACAAAATATATTTTTTTGTTCATGAACTAAGCTACGCAGCGCAAATTCTTGTGGTAGAGTAAATATCACACGAGGATATAAAATTAAAATCACACTTTATCTTCGATGCTAAAACGTAAAAAATATAATAAATATCACACGAGGATATAAAATTAAAATCACACTTTATCTTCGATGCTAAAACGTAAAACTACCCAGAGTCGCAAAAATTCGTCTACTAACAATTATGCTGCGAAACTTCTTGGAGGCGAAGTCAGAACTTAAGCCATTGTACTATGATCCGGGTTTATATTTTCCACGAATCTACCTGATTTCCTGGCTAACTATACTTTTTTTGCGAGTGGATGTAATTGGAACGTGTCTGGTGTTACAGGGTGATTAAAAAAGATTAATCTTCCAAATAGTCCCATCTTATGTATGTGTTGTTTAGGTCCGTAGTGTCTTGTGAGAATTTTACAGACCAGGCCTAAATCTCGTCACCCAAGGTTTGGTTATTGTGGAACATTGTTTCATTAGAAACGGTTTAGTCTTCAAACAATCTCTTCTAAATTACCAGTGGGTTGCCTGGCAAGACACCAATAATTTCCTAATCCAGCTTTTGCTTAGGCTGAATGTGAAAATAGAACTTTGTAGTAAAGCAGTCAGACAACTAGTTAAATTCCGGTCTGGCAGAGATAGTGTCAATCAATAAAGAGGAGTAACGTATAGAAGAGAGCTTTTACCTCTAAGGTAAGCAGAAATTGTTCGCATTGCACTTGATATGCAAATGCAAATAAGCCGCTGAAATGTCTCAATCTGTCTGGTGATATTACTTTTCGTTTTCTAGGCCAGACTCTTAAAATGTGTTTGGTCACAGATTAATTGTGTTAAAAGCGGTCTACATAAGATCCCAAATAGGAGGACAATTCTGTCATCAGTGTAAGCTAGGGTGAAGAGGCCTCGCTCAGGTTGCTCAGGTGGCCACCATAATCTAAAGCCTTCGATACTGGTATTAATGTTTCTGTGCCGCATCAGCATTGAATCGATACATATAATTTAGAGTTCCCTCAATATCTAAAAAAGTTCAGACGGAAAATTCCCTCACATCTAGTGTCATTTCTAACATAATCACCAAAGTGTGAAGGGCAGAATCGACAGAGCTACCTGTCCGGTAGGCATTGTGGTTACTGGGTAAGAGGTAACTCAGCAGAGATTCATACTAAATTGGACTGAAAGATTTGGCAGTGGAATCGATAGTCCTGTCTTGTTTAGTAATAAAATAGAAGGAGACTTACAACACAAACATTTTAAATAAAACTGTTTAGTTTTGGCCTCAGTAATAGTTATTGTGCGAGGCTGCATTTATTAAAGGTCATATTAATATGACAAAAGATAACAGATAATCTTGGAAGAATCTCATTTACCGTCAATCGATATATCAACATCATCGCACGTAGAATATATGGTGTTTCAGTATTGGTGATGTCATTCAGTAGTATATTCGGTTTAAACAAATCGGCCGAATTCATTCTCGAGTTCCAGGTTAGACAATTAATAATGAAAAACAGCGCTTCCGTATTCTATGACGAACTTTGACGACCTCAAATGAATATGAATTCAGAATGACGGTTTCAGATAGAAGAAGTCATACTGAACATAACGCTTTTTCTGTCTAAAACGAATAGAGGAAATGTATATATATTTTTATATCCTAAGTGTTTTTTGTATTGAATTAAATTATCTCTACAATTTTCTATTCAATTGGTCTTTAAAAAAATGTAAATACATATCGTCTATAAAAACACTACAATCGATTGTAGCAATTAAAACATTGTGTGACCGATAAATTTTTACGTCTATCTTGAGTTGAGAAGGGATCTTGGTGAGTGCGTCTCCATAGGACAGTTTTGGAGACCACCTCCGGCCATCTAATAAACATCATCCGTCTCAAGCAGTAATTGACAAAAGTTTGAAGTTTTCCGGTCAGGGTAGAGGTAATTTTGCACGTCTTGCAACCATAGAAAAGGACCGATTTTACATTGAAGTTGAAAAGTCGGAACTTCTTATGTTTTGAGATCTAAGTGGAGCGCCTGATAACGCTAAGCTTCCCAAATGCGGTTAGAGCTTGGTTGATT
The DNA here is from genome assembly GCA_010015015.2 of Bolitophila cinerea. NCBI lineage: Eukaryota > Metazoa > Arthropoda > Insecta > Diptera > Mycetophilidae > Bolitophila > Bolitophila cinerea. The sequence goes on along the minus strand of JAAAKO020018796.1, from coordinate 5,644 downwards.
TGGGCACAAATATCAACAGTCAACAATCTCCCAAGATAGCAGAATATATCAAAAATCTCAACGTGTTATCCGTTGAGTTGGATGGGTTGCTCATTGGATTTTTTTTTATCCAAAGGCCGACTAGGCTTGCAGTAGTTTGAAGGTTCTGCAGCATTGAAACAGTATATTCGTAACAATGGGCTACAAAGTAAGCATCGTCAGCGTATTCAAGTTCTTGTAAGGTGTCGTACAAGCTCCATTGAATTCCACTAGTTTTCAACCTATATAAGAGGACGTCATCTAGCACTTCCTATAAATAGCAGTAACGAGAGGAGACATCCTTGCCGCACTCCACTATTCACGCGAAGCTCTCTGAAAGCTGATAAAGGCCAAGGTAAGACGCAACCAGAAAATCTGGCATACATCTCTTTCATGATGATGATTATCTTATCCCGGCGGTGCAGTGCCTGTAAAATGACGCTATCGAAAGCTTTTTCGAAATCGACGATAATTGCAATACACCGAGGTCCTGTACGAGGTTCATTGTTTTATAACGATTCTTAGGGTCTTTATGTGATCTATGCGCGAATAACCTGTACGGAATCAAGCTTGTTGGCGCTGCAATGTGGAACTGAATACAGAATAATCTATGACAGGATCTTGTAGACCACTGGCAGTTATTGCAACAACTCAAGTCACCTTCCATGGAGTTTAACGATTTCAGTATTTCCATAAATCTGGAATCGACCTATGATGATGATAATGATGATTGGAAGGGGGAACCGTCTCGAAGAGACAGGTCCAGTACGTAGGCCACTGAGTGGGCCTATAACCCGTATTTTAGAATCGGTCGACCTCCGGTATCCTACCCGATCTCTTGACGAACTCCGCAATCTTACTAAGAGGAAGAAGGCGAAGCGAATCAAGGTGGATTTTGTATGAGTGAAACACTTGACATCTGAGGATGCTCATCATGTCTTTCACCCACGATTTTCTAAGTGATGATGATAGAGCGATGGCTGCTTCTGTTCCAGTGAAGCGGGTTTCACTACAAGTTGTGACTAAGTGTTCGTTGCCCGGGATTTCTAAGTGACCAGGAACCCAAACAAGGATTACAGGAGACCTTAGAGATAGTTCTTGTAGCACCTGCCAACAGCTAAGCACTAATCCAGATGTGAGTTTTGAAGGGCTCAATGATTTCAGGTCAACTTCGCTATTGAAACATATAAAGACAGACGCTTCTCCTTCGCCCTTGCACAGAATTAACTGAGCGGATGCGAGTATGGCATATACTTCTGTTTGGAAAATAAAAACCTACCCACGAAGGGAGACGGCCATATCTTCACTTAGGAGAATCTCCGTTGAATGTGACGGAGGTGCGGGAAAGTAGTTACTTCAGTTTGACTGGGGGGCCTAATGGATATAGTCAAGGATGAACATCTCAGTAGGGGAATCAGCGCATGAGTGTCACTGTGGAGTGTCACTGTGGAGCACTTTGTGATCTCTCAATCTATTGAGCTATTCACCATCCATGGACAATGGGTTACCGCTGGCATCTTTAACGGGATGCCTCGTGTTGGATTTGCGGTTTGTGAGCTCCTTGTAATTCGATAGAGCTTCACATATTTCCCCAGTCTGGCTTCTGATTTTTCTAATGTTGCTACCCCGCTGACCTACATCGAGGGAAGCACTGAGTTCCTGTTTTTAACGCCTGAGCCTGGCGCCGGACAATTTGCTGCTGCGGAAATCATTACATAAGTTTTCTCTTTTTAGCCTAGCAACGTCTAGCGAGTGAAGCAACTGGTTAGGTCGTCTTTGAACGACTACGAAAGCTGCAGTTCGCAAACAAAGGGTTGCAATTTTAAGATGATGGCTCCCTACGTCTGTTTCGCGCCTATTCCTCGCGTCCAATAGACACTTTCGCCATTGTTTGGAGATGGCAATAAATTAGATCGAAAATATTTGTATAACTGTGAATTATTAAAATGTACCTGTTGATCAACTGCTGTCTTGAAATACCGGCGGTCGGAATAGCTTCACCTTCGAGAATACTGTCCTCCTGCTGCTGATGCGCAACCGTCCGTTGACCATCGCCGTCTAAGATCTGCCGATACAGCACGGAATGATGTAACGGTGAACCGTTAAAATTGCTGTACATATTATGTCGTCCTTGGATGGGTGAATGCGTTGGACTAAACTCGGAACTGTACGAATAGCAGCTACTGTGCGACGCATCGCTATTATTCCGACTAAGTGAAGGTGTGTACGGTGCATGACGTGACGTCAGAGGAGACTGACTGGGCGAACTGTGCGTGTACACCGAATGAATGGCAGAATCTGGACTTGGATTTGCCGGCAGCATGCTTTGTTTGGACCTGGCCAGCAAGGGTGAATTCAATGCAGTGCTCATATCATGCTGTGCCTGCATACCGGGCTCGTACTTAAGATTTAGTAGATCTGGTGCAAATTTCTTATTCATATTATGGAATACACTGGCGGAATTGTTAGAGCCAACTTCAACGAGGGTGTCATCGATTTCTGGCTTAATGTTGTCTTTGTTAAGCAATAGCAGCATTGGTGTAGGCATATTAGTTGCTTCTGTTCCTGTATTGTACGCAACAATTCCGGGTGGATCACCGGATTTGACCGTACTGCCCGTATCCATGCCATCTTCGGGCTCAGACAATTCACCTTCCCAGGACATTGGTCGTGGTTCTGACTGATTGCACTTTGTTCGCATACTGACCTTTGCCGTTTCCTCGATATTTGTGAGCTCCGAGTCAGAATCGTCCGACTCCTCCATCTTCGGCACGGATATAATAATGCCACCACCATTTCCATAGTAGTGACTACTACTTGTGGCTCCGTTAGAGAGAATACTGGGTCCACCGATGCCGGCTGCAATCAAACTGGAGGTCGACGCATTTCCGGGACCTTCGCAATTGATGCTTGTCACCGAGACGTTTGTCCGGCTGGACGTGTTTGAGCCACCTCCTCCGACGGTGGCCATTTCTATGCTGTTCCGTTATCAAATTGCTATAAATGTCGATGGTCTCTTGATGGCATGTCTGCAAAAATAAAATAGAGGAAATGAAATACATGAATTTTATAGGGTACACATCTAATCGTTTTTTTATTTAATTGCGATCTCCTGACATTTGATGTCACATACACACAAAACCTTTTACAATTAACCACCTCATGATCATGCAAACAAACATCCTCTCGTTCATATAGACACAAGACACAACTCACACATACACACTCACAAACTCGCTCATCAATCACATGCCGTACCGACGACGAACACGGCAACACGACACAAACTTCCTTATTACCTGATAGATAAGATATAATTACGCCACCACCGTTAAACTATATTTTCCAGATCGGTGTTTGATTTCAACTACTGTAACAACAACAACAACATTAAATGTATCCAACACCACGACGGACGGATTTAACGCAATGTTTTTCAAACATGTGTCGATTCGATACACGACCCAAGAACCATTGATACTCTTGCAAACCAAACACTACAATACATCTCATATTAATAAATGTGTGTACAAACGAATAAGCGAACGACGCACGTATATTTAATGAATATTATATGAAAACAGTTGTTGTTTGCGCCGCTGCTGCTGGTGTGCGTTGCGCGTTGTGGTGGTGTGCGCATGACGGAGCCACAGTTTGCACACATCCACATGCACAATATATATATAGAATATACACATATCACATACATACACAAATGATACAAAACTCTTCATATACACGCATCAGTTTGCGGGAGCGCGCAGCGCGCACATATGTATACCGTCGTAGTTTTTACTGTTTTTGAACTCGACACAAGCGGCAACAGAGCGAACGCGCCGCTGTGTGCTGCTGGTGTGATGTGTTGCCGTCTCGCTTGCGCACACACACATACATACACGGGGCAAACAGAGGTAGAATGTATGACGCACATGCAAGGTCGTTGCGTATAAACTCAGCATATCTGAAGGTCGTTCGGCTCGGGTCACGTGACTCACACCGTCACGTCATATATTATATATACAAACACGCGTGTGTGTGAGTTAGTGTGGCCATGTGTGTTGTATATATACGACGGAAGTTGATCGTTCGGGTTTAGGTTCGGGTAATGTACACGAGCGTTTGTGGATAAATGTGTGTGTGCGTGGCATTTGCTTAGAATGGACGTGTGCATTTTGGAAACAAGTCTCTTTCTTGTATATCTGTGGTTTGCGGCGAGGCGAAGCGAGGAGCGTTGAGTGTGCTATAAGAACAATTTTTTAGTGCAATTTTAATTTTTCTGTGAGAGGGAGCCGACCAGCCGACCCGAGTAAATGCTAAAATAATATCTTATGGTCTTACTGACTTTTACGGGGTGGTGCGGCGGGAAACGGGAATCGAATCTACCTTCTACCATCTCCTCTCTGTGTCTTTGCGCATAAGTATGTGTGTATGTGTGTAGTGTGTCTGTATATTGTTCTGTTTGCTCTTTGCGTGCTGCCTCTGTCCACTATCCGCTGAACCGCAAAGAACTGTGATCTTGCCTGTATGCATGCAAACAACACACACACACACATCAATATATATATATATATATATATATATATGTGTGTGTGTATGTGATCGTGATGTACTGTGTACAGAGTACAGTTATTAAATTTTTAGTCGTTAATGCTGTTGTTGGTGGCAGTGCTGTTACAGAATATTTCAGATTGTTTGTTTTGTAAGAGATTCGTTCGTTCGTGTTGTGTTTTTTCTTTGTGTGTGATTCATTCCGTCGCGATTGGGAGCTGCCGCCACCGCTCCGCTCTTTTCTGGGGCCAGTGTTTGTTTTTTCTGTGTTCCTCCTTTCTTTTCGCGAAATTGAATGAATAACCAAGATGTTATTTCCGGAGAAAATGTATTAATGCCATTCAGAAAAGACAGCCGACATTAATTTAATTTGAGTGGTCTGCCTTTCATGCAAAAAATCCAATTCGGAGAATTCTTTATTTTGAGCCGAGACTTGGTGCTCCATATAAATTCCAAGTGCATGTGAAATAAAATACACGTGTATATCCTTGAGATGCGACACACACACACACACACACACACACACACAAACAAATATACAAGAGTCATCGGTCTTATTAGCATGTGGTAAACGCAAATGACTATTACAGCACTGCATACATACTATACATATTAAAATAAAGGCAAAGAAGCTTTTCTGTTACCTGTTTATTTAAATGTAGAAATATTTTTGGGGTTTCTCTTGGGTATATCTCCAGTCCTTTGTTACATACCTCAAAATTTATTCAGACCGTTTATAAAGTATCAAAAGTGTAGTCTTATACATTAAAGAGTTCTTAAATTTAACTTATAGCTAGTGAGAAGTGAAAAGGATAAGAATTAACCCTATTAGTACTGCCTTGAGTCTTGGAGACTCGTTTTGACTTTGCACTGCTTTTCTGGCGTTAAAATTGTTTTTACACAATTGTGGTTTCTTGTATTTTTAACTGCAGAATTTTTATACAGAATTTGAAATATTTTTCTTTATATTTTTTAACAAAATTAATTTAAAAAGTTTACACAGTTTGTAAGTTTATTCATACAAAATGTATGTGAGTCCGAAAGACTCACTTTAGTACTTAATGTTAATAAAAATAAT
>JAAAKO020018785.1:0-15530 GCA_010015015.2 Bolitophila cinerea | reverse complement strand
ATATATATTTATACGAATATTATATACTGGCTTGTACTGTATTATATGTATACTGTATATATGTATAAATATATTTATGTTATTATTATGGTTTTGCTTTGAGCCGCAAACGTTGAACCAAGCGCCGAGCATACATACACATTACACACACACAGACACACACACATAGCTACATATCAAATGCATAAACACAATATTTATTTTAAACGAGTTCTTCGAGAGTTTCGTGCGCGCCAGCATTGCGCTGCGCATCGTCGCGCGTAAAGTATATTTTATTCAACGCGAAGAGCGTTTTGTATAAATCGTTTTCATGCATGCAATATTTAGGTGTGTGTGTGTGTGTGTGTTTGTGTTTGTGTGGGTATGCGAATTCTTAAGGGAGCTTAGATTTACAGACAAACTCAATTTGTGAGATCTAAATCCCAAGGAAATTCTGGTTATTTTTTTAAAAAGTTCAACTTTTTTGTTAAATAGAAAATATTAGAAACAATTATTAAAAAGACTCATATATTATAGAATTTTGAATTTATATAATATTTTTTAAATTTGTGTAATTAATTAATTTTTTTTAGTGTTTTTTAAATTTATTTCAGTAAAACATTTTTATTCAGCTAAAAACATTAAATATTTAAAAAATACTCCATACTCCCATTAAGACTAAAAATTCGTTTTTTTTTTAATTCGTTCTTGCATCTATGGACAAAACGCATTATGTCGAATCACTAATAAAACTTTAAAATAAAATAGATATGTGTCTATATTTTCATCATATTATTTTTATCATTATCATAATTATATAATTTAATTTTTTGAAATACTTAAAAAACGTGTTTTGTATACATATATTTTTAAAAAACAATTTTGATTAAAAAACGTAATTTTTTATTTTTAACCTTACGTAAAAATCAACCACATCTTACGATTCCTCAGTATAATCCGTAACATGTAAATAAATTCAAAAAAAGAAAGTAATTTAAAATATTATTTCAAAGAATTCTAATTCCTATTTTTAAAATGTTTTAAAATATTTTTACTAATTTTCTATTTAGGATGTTTATAGGAATTTGCTTTTAATAAATATGACATTAACATAAAAATTTAGAGTTGTGCAAGCGGAGATGTAATAAAATACTTATTTAAATTTTAAAAGCTAACATCTAGGACATAATAGCAATGTAAAGAAAATGTTTTGTTTATAAAAAAAGACTTTTTTCGATATTTATAGGAATTCTCTCTAAAAGAATAATAATTTTAACAATAAAATTATACCATGATCTGATTTATTAAAGAGATTGAATGGAAGCGTAAAACAAATGTAAACCAGCTTTAAAAAAGTCTTAAAACTATAAAAATATATGGTGTTAGGTTTGAAGTAAGGCTTTATTATAATTTTAATTACGTTTTTTGCAATAGAAAATAGTTTCATGAAGTATACATGAAAATATAGAATCAGACTTAGTTTATTGACTTTTGATAGATGGGCTTCAACTCGTCACCCTGTGCAAACACTACCATTTGTATATATGTAAACAGAAAGCAATAAATTATTACGATATTTTTATACTCGAAACATATATCTCTGTTCGTATACCACCAAACATATACCTAATAATAATTGTGTAAATGTACGCGACCAAGTGCCTGAGTACATATATCTCTATATATTTATTATCGCCTGTGAAATGCCACGCCGAGTTTTAATTAGAAAACATAATTACGGTTATTTATTTGTTATCATTCATTTTCAATCTTTCAAACCTCTTGGAGCACTTTATTGTGTTATCTGTATTGTATCATGTGAACACACACACTCACAAGCAGAGTATATACAATACAGTCACCGAAGGTGTCCTTATCAGCGTGAACGTGCTTGTAAAAATGTGTATATATTTATGTATGTATAAATGTATGCTTGTGGTGGGCATGCCACTCTTAAACCTTCGTGATTTTATGACATCGGATAGTTTATGAGTCTAAGTCACCATCAATATCTCATTTTTTTATACATATATGGTATTTATGTAAAGGTAAACATATAAGTACATAACAAAGATAATAACTTATTTATTGTAAATTCATGTGGTATGTGTATGTGTGCGAGTGTGTTACAGACGGCGCGGCGGTGTACTTTGAGGATTTACCGGGCGGATTTAGATTAGGATGTACACACGTTAGACCCACTGCGAGAATACCAGCGGTGCAGATATCTGTACGGTGAAAAGCCCCTTGCCTGCCTCCGCCTCTGTCGTTGTCGGTAGGCACAAGCTTAGCTCTCGTATAAACATCCTGACTATGCGCGCTTCAACATCAAAAGGCAAACAAAAATTACTTCGTTAGAAATTTAAGTAAAACAAAAAATCTTCGAAATTGTTTATTCCGTTCCGAGTTTCGTGAGTATTATAAGTATAATTATGTTACTTATTTTGAATGGCTTTGTGTTTCGTTTATTTTAGTCATCATACAAAAGAGACTTTTATGTTTTACTAAATACTTAATTACTAAATTCATAAAAACGCACAATAATTTTATATTATTTAAAAAATATATAAAATTAACATTATAACATATAACCTTAAATAACAGTGATCAGATGATTGATCTCGCGCAATTGATCTAATACTACAATTAATCCCGCACAATTAATTCCACTAATTTACCTTTAACTTCTTTCGCGCACTTTTCACTATTCATGTCTTTATTATTTATACTATAATAAATATAAGGAACAATTAAATATTTAAATACTCATCTTTTACAAAGTATTGGTGTTTTTTACGTTTTACGATTCAATTTTTATTAGTTTTCATGTATTTATTAAGTTATTAAACATTAGTTTGCGAGATATCAAAAATTCAAATAAAAAAAAACCAATGCAAATATGTAAACATTAAAATGCATCAAGAGCAAATCTTCTATATATATTTACATAAATAAATATACATTAGGAGCACATTTTTCTTTTTTATTGGTTGTTTTAAAATTTACAAAAAGCGTTTTTTTCGGTTGATGTTCTATTTGAAGCCATACTAAATTATTTAAAACTAAAGTATTTTAGAGTCCATATAATGAACAGACTCAAGGCAACCAAAAATTGTCCAAAAAAAGTTTTTAGCGCTTAAGTCTTAAAATATAATCTAAAAACGTATATTATGATATTACGATCAAAAAATATAATAATTTAAAATAAATCATATTTAATTAATTATTAATTTACATATTTTTTTTAAATCTACATAATAAATAAAAAATAGGCCGATTCTATTCGCCCTTACTTTTTCTTACAAAATTGCTATTTTGTTTGTGCGAGTAGCTAGTCCTATTACTATTTAACCCATTAACCTTACGATTATTGTAGCCAATATTAATTATTATTTACTAAAACAATACATATTTTCTGAAAGTTGATTGAAATTCTTGGTTTATGCTAATCTTTTGCTTGTTTTTTGCTTTCGCGTGCTAATGCCACTTCCGAATGTTGCTACATATCCAGCGCGTAATATTTAATCACACCTAAAAAAGGAAAAAAAAAATCAGCAAACATGCCCTATCAAGGCTGGTCTAATACAACGAGATTTTTTTCAAAACACATTTGTGAATAATATGAATAACGATAAGACTTCAGAAAAAAAACATTGTCACAGTTATTGTTGCCCTAATAGTGCGTTATTGAGTAGTATCACATCGTAATTGTCTTATTCTTTATGTGAATTAAAATTTTCTAAAAATTTGCTTGGTTTAATGTAAATATTTTTTTAGTTATTTTCCGGTTTAAAACTTTTAAGACAATTTAAGAATATAAATTCTGCATTTTGTTTATTTTAAAAAAAATCTTAAATAAAAATATTAGAAACCCGAAAATATGTAGGGTGCATATAATTGTACAAAGTGTAAAATTAAATAATAGTTAATTAAATTTATTTTTTGATGTACGATTAAAGCATTTAAGCATACTTAATATACAAGAGCATATACAACAGCATTTAATATATTCCGGTTGGCGCACACGCACTCGCAAGCCACGGGTCAAATGATGTCATCCTCTTCTGCACGCGCCTATTTCTATATTTATATTTTATTTTGCATATTAAATGAAGCCATTACAAAATGAACATATTGCTAAATATATCAATTAAAAACTGAATGTTTATAGAACTAATTAATACTCGCGTGCAACCACGCAAATAATTGTCAATTACCGGGTGCGCGGAGCAGCGCAGCATGCACTCTACACACACAAATATAAAACGAGTGTATATAAATACAACTATATACGATGCCTATATAGTATAGTACGAAAGGATTTTATTTTATACACAGTATGATGATTTTACGTATAAACTATATATGACTTTGCGGTGGCGATTGGGCGAAGATGGCGCGAACATGCTTCTATACTTCTTCTTTATATATATATAAGAATACATATACAATATATACGCATGCATTAAGGCGGCCTATAAAAAAGACACTATAGCGCGTATTTTTTATCGTTTGTATAAATCCCATATTTATGCGCCAAGATCTATAACGTGATGACACATTGTACGCATTATACAGATACAACAAAAAAATAAACGAAAAAAAGAACTTTACGCGGCGGGCGCACATCACTACGTATATATACATATATATAAATTTATATAAATGATACGTATAATAGTGTATTATTCATACATAGTAAATATAGAGAGAAATACACACTAATGTCGCATCGAATATTAATTTATAATCCTTTTAGCATAAATTATACTATTATCGGGCAACCTTCAACGCGCTTCGCCAATACCATTTAATTAAAACAAACCAAACGAACGAGCGCTTGGAGTTTCAGAGTTGTTTCGTCTTGAGTGTCTTTAAATGCAATGCGCGATTTAAAGTACCTACTATACATATATATTATTATGTATTACTTTTATAGTGATTTTAGTAGGTATTTTTGCGGTCGGACAGTCTGAATTATGTTGATTTTGAGTCATTGAATTTTATTTAATTAGCAGTATCTCAGTCATTTACGAAAGGATAAAGTGATTGGAAAGAATAGTTTTTTTATGTTTAACATCTCCCTATTAAACACAAACGATAAGACTTTAATTACACCAAATTTATAATTTCCTTCTTTCTTCTTGTTTTGTCATTTATACCTTTTAAGGGATGTTAATTATAATAGGCTGGTCTGTTGCTTCGACCAGAAAAAAACTTTTTTTTACTTAATCTTTCGATTAAATTGATTCATTAGAACAAGAACTTAGTAAAAAAAGTGTATTAAAACACAATTTTTTTACTAAATTCTGATTACTTTTTTAAGTTTGTATAGAACTTTATTTTTTGCTAAAATTGACTTATTGAATTATTTAGTACTTTTACCCTAATACAATAATGATTATATGACAGACAACACTATATAATAAATAAATTAAAAATTTTAATTTCTAAGGCACAAGTTTGTAGGACTTAGAATTAAATACTAACTACAAAGCCCGTAAAAGTCATTGTATTTTTAAATTATTTTTTTTTGTTATTTACACTCAAAAACAATTTTACAATAGTTAGGTATATTTTTTATAATACAAAACTGTATCCCTTACGTCGAGGGTAGAATAGCTGTTTGTCTATAAACTCACGTTTTACTTATTTTAACAAACTATTTATGTCTTCAAAGTGATTTATTTATACGTATTTTCAAGCTACTCTAATCCTAAATATATAAATTTATAAAATATAATAATTAAATGTACTCCAAATATGTAAAAGCGCACGGTAATAGTGCACATAACACACAAGCATACACACACCTACAGCTTACACACATACACTCACAAGAGTGCGTGCATTAATGCACTTTAATAATAACCCATGCATTTGCTCAAAGCCGTGTAATAACTTCTCAGGATTTAACGTTTAGATATGTGTTGTTTTTATCGCAATTATAATACGTTTTATTCGCGCAAGCTCACGCATGCGTCTGCATAGTGTATATAACATAAATGTAAATGTGTGTGAGTATGCGTGCGCGCAATGCGCATTTATAATATATATATATATATATATACGCAATTGCAAATTATGTTGTTTGTATTATTTGCATCCTGCACTTTAAGATCAAAGCGAATTCAACACGTTTATTTCATGGTTTTAATAATATACTTTATGATTATTGCAATTTCATTCCACAGTCACAACTGCAATCTGCGTTTATGCTAATGCAGCTCGGCGCAGCTTGGCGGTGCGACTCGACATAGGGCGCCTGCCATACCACAGCATTCGAACTGCATCTTGACAGATATGCATATCTATCTATAGTGCATCGCGCTTGCAATGACTTGGTATATATATAAATACATATAAGATTTATATATTTGTGTAATGCGTGTGTGCAGCACATAGACAATTTTAGCTGAATGAATGCTATAAGCTTGACTTATAACATAGCATGTGTTAGAATATTATTCATGTACGTTTTGTAGATACACATTGTGAGTGTGTGTGTGTGTGTGTCGTCGAGTGCGCGCGGGTACATTTAAAAGGGTTCCCGCTTTGTTTGACACATGCGCATAAAGATGAACGTGCAGCGAGGCGCGGAACGGAGCGAGCTCATATGCGCGAAGACGTTTCGCGGCTGCACATCACCATTAAAAGATATTTTTAATGACAACTATGTTAAGTTCGATATAAATTGGTCATGTACCATTAAAATGTGGCGTTGAAATGTATGAAAAGAGGTGACATGAAAAAAGAATTTCTATTTTGTGTGTGTTTCTTTCTAAAGGGTGCGTATAAAAATATTATGTACTGCGGTACGCCGAAGCTTCATGTGGCCTGATGGTGGTGACATGCGTAGATAATAGTTGAAGATGACAGAAAATGTTTACAATTAATTGGTACTGATATAGTAGTGTTGTATAGAACTAAAATAAATATAAAAATTACTCTCTATCTAGAATTTGTGTCATACCAAAACATTTGCGATATTTTTTATCTCTTATGACTTTGATGAATTTTTAGTTATTTAATTCCGGAATTTTGAATTCCGTATGTAAAAATTCGGTGCTTTTTATTTTACCTCAAAACATTGTTTCTCTCAGGAAAGTTTCTTTATGTTTATATTCAAACCAATTTTATCAAGTTCGTAATAAATAAGTTAAAAAAACTAACAATTATTATATATAACGCCATTTCAAAAAAAAGCACTCCATCTAATTGCACATTAAACATTCTTTGCAGGCCCAATTAACTGTGAATTCAGCTTCGTAATCCTGCCGGCTGCAACGAGTGCTATTGAAGGAGAATCGGTGACACTGAAATGCCAGGCCACACCTATAGAGCAATTCGAGTACTCTTGGACGCATAACGGTAATCATTTGCATCCACATATACCTTATGTTTAATAATGATAATTCTATCAAAAAATCTCAATATATTTGAAATTCTAATTCAATATACGTTTGTTTTATAATTCAATCTCATAGATTTTTCAGTCGAAATATTCAAATTCTGCAGCTGAACATAAAATAAAATAAATATATACAATGTATACATAGTATATAAACTAATTTAATCAAATTTCTATGCAGGACACCCGGTCGGCAATTCGAGTCGCGTTTTCCAAATTGGATCGAATCTGCATATAACAAAATTGAGCTATGGTCAGGACAATGGTGATTACCGATGCGTGGCAACATCAGCAGCAACAGGTACCGATGGTGGCTCGACGTACGCTGGCATCGAGCATGTGTCGCCGGCTGCTTTGCTGGACGTGAAATGTAAGTAAAGTGCGGTATTATCTGCCTTGTTTTGAGTGTGTTGAGTGGACATTAGTCTACGAACTACAGAAGGAGTTAGAGTGGTTGTATTTAGAAAGTATAGAAATATTGAAGAGAAGGTTGCGATGTCTATAAACGTCATTTTTACAAAGTCACAGAGATTTCCAAAGATAGCTGCTACATCTCCAGCGTTAACATCATCGCGTTTCCCGCTCTTCCTAATACAAACTATAAATAATTCAATAAACCATTCACACAACAAGATGTCGTTCACTCTGCCGCAAGAGGGATGAGATTGGCAAGCATAAACATTCCACAGAAATCGGCTTACACAATATATATTATATTTATATATATCATAATTCAATTCTGTATTGATGCACCCGATGCAACGCAGCACACATACACTGCATCAATACGAACCGGCCCGCGAGTTTGAAAAATATATATAATACACTCACAGTATATTTTATATATTCTGTTTTATTTTTAAAGTATTATTTATTTTTATTACATAAAGCCCTTTTTGTGCGGCGTGAAATTGCTCTCAGACACACAAAACTCGTTCTTGATTCGTTACGTCCGTGCGCATTTTTTCGAGGCTCAAACTCACATACACACACACACATGCACACATGCACACATGCATACATATATTATAACATTTTATATTTTCTGCGCGCTTTCGTTGCGCGCGGCACGGCCGACCCCGACGCAACCGGCATGATGTGCTGCACGCGGCAACGCGCGGCACACCGCATTCGATGTTACGGACGAAGGTGCATTCGCGGCGAGCGTGTTAAATCGACTGGTAATGGGGATTTACTCATCACACCGGTGCTTTTCTGTATACACCTTTGATGTTTTTATACCATATCATAATTTGTATGTGTATTTTTGGTTCATATAAAACAGGGTGAACCGTCTATTTTTGGGAGTATTAGATATGGTTTTATATAGTCTAATCTCTGTTTACTCGTTGATTAAAATTGAACTATAAAGATCGTGGAGTTTATGTGCACTTTTTATTACAAAAACCCTTGTAATTTAGTTTCGATTATATTTGGTAGGTGGCGCTGTCTACCAAGTTATGCTAATTAATCGCATTTACTTTATTTTTGGTGCTAAAATTGTTTTTATTTTCAAGATTAATAATACCATTAAAATTTTATAGAACTTCAATCAAAATCTTTTAATTTTTATTCTGTTTGTAATTTAATTTTCTTATTCCAGCAAAATACTGCTACCTCGTACAGCTTTTATTAAATAAGATTACTATTGGTGTTTTATTAAAACATATACAAGATAACAATGCGCAAGCCAATAAATGCTCAAATAAATTAAACATTTGAGACGACGATACCAAACGGAAATATATATATATATATATACAATAAATATATAAAAAATAGTATAAAAAGCACGATATCGTATAAAAAATGAGCTAGATATTTTTTAAAATGTGACTTTTAAATTAACGCAATTATTATGCAATTATTATTTTTTTATATTTATTAAAAATAAATCTTTACGGAAAGAATTTTCACTTTCAAATCAATTGTTAATGGGTAAATCAATTTATATTAGAAGTTGAAATGGCTCCTACTTTACTACCTTTGTTTTTGATTCAATATATTTATAATTGAATTTGTTTAGATTAATCATATCTTTAGCTTTTGATCCAATTTTCAATTATTTGAATTCATTACGAAATCAATTCTTCCGCAATTGATTTAATATTTTTGAGTTTTTTAATTAACTGATTCAGTTCCTTCCCAATGGATCCAATATGTTGTCATTTTTATTATTATATATTATATATTCTTTGGTAATTGACGTCAAAAAAGGTTGTAGTTAATTTGAAAATATCTAGCGAATTAGTTAAACTGATTGAATTTCAATAGTATTGAATCATTTAATAATTGAAAGCGTGCGTACTGACAAATCATTCCATTCAAGAATCAACAGTAGACTCTTATGGATAAACTTTCAACGTTTCCGGAATTGATTTGATTATTTCAGAATAGAACGCACCGCATAAACCGATAAATCTTAAAAAAAAAAACAGTTCAATTGTACTCAATGTTTTTAAATAGTTAAAACAATTTTGTAATTTTTTTAACTTAGTTACTAAATAGTTATTTAATTATGAAGTTATTGAAAATCAGTGTATTGAATGCCAATTCGGAAAACAATTGATTCAATTGTGGGGTTTTCTTTCAGTGTTGCTATATATGACCATTGATAGTTTTTTTGACATCTTTTTGACCACTTCCACTTATCTTAGCTCAATTTTTGCATGGCTCATAAAATAATATCGAATAGTAAATTTTTTTTGGCACATTTTTATTCAAACAAATTTAACCTCTTGAATGAATTAATGAATGAATGAATCATTGCAAAAATGCAATATATCCAAGTTATAGACAATTAAGTTTCCTAGATTTTTAAATGATAAAAAGTAAGAACCTTATTTAATATAACGGTAACAACGTTGTTTCATATAAAAACTAATAAACCAATTAGATATAATATAAAACCTTCGGTTCAAATAACAGTATGTAGATGACGCTATTTTCCTCCCATCATACTCAACTGTAACAATATCGTGGTCATCCTAAAATAATCCCTAAAAAAACGCCAAATTTAGCTTATTGTATATTTAAATAAATGAAAATTATTTAAATGTATGCAGTCGTAAAAAAATATTTAACTTGCGATTTTATACGTCTAAATTTTTATTTTTTTTGTTATGTAACATCAGCTCACGGTGGCATGAAATAGACCACATAACATTTTCAGTAAAAAAATACATAAAGCGAAAAAAAGAGATTATGGGAGATTTTTAAAAGGTATATTTTGCCTTTCATCGCCTAAACCAAGCAAATTGGCACATTTACACACCTCACTAAACAGCTCCATTATTTCAATCCACTGTAATAGTTTCCATACTTATTAAATAAATGCATATTAAAAATGTAAAACGAACCGTTACTAAAAGAACGATTGTAATTTAGTTCCATATATAGTTTATAGATGGTACTTTCTTGAAACTTAAGCTATAGACGATGTCTTTGTAACGTAAACTATATCTACATGTGTTTAAAAATGTTTGTTCTTAAAAAGTAAACCGAATCCGTTTTTTTAAACCATTGTAATTTAGTTCAAAATGTAGTCTCTAGATGTCAGTAATATCAAACTTCTGACGTTCTATTTCGCAAATAATTTGGCATATTTTCTTAACCACGCAAATCAAATTCATTGAAAATGTTTTGAATTTCAGAAAACAAAATCAAATCGATTTTCCGATCTCCTCTTACTCTTTGGCCATAACTCGTCTTCTATAATACACGCCTGTTTCTGCATAATGTGTGTGCTACATAAAGGCAGAAGGATTACACCAATGTATTTTCTCATTTTGTATTCTTCATCCTACAAACTTTGGCAATCTTTTCATTGCATTCCAAAGCAAACGCACACACACACACACACACACACATATGAACACAAATACACACACTCACATGACTGTACACATTCACATAAAAACGCGTTCATATGCGAATGTATAACACATATACCATCAGCAACGGTTGTGCGAACGTTGAAACAAATGTGGTAAACGAAACTAAAAAATAATAATAAAAAAACACCACCAGCAACAACAACAACAGCATCAGCAGCAGCAGCATTGCTCAGCCGAATGAGTTGGTTCATGAAAAGAATTTTTGTTTTCAATAGGTAGAGAGGAGGCACATTCTGTGCGCAAATATATTTTATGTACATATATATACTATACATATATTTTGTATGTGTACGTGCATTTAAACAGAGCAAGAGCGCACACAAATTCTCAATTTAATGTTCTTGAAGCTTGAAAAATTAAAATGCTTTTTATTTTAATGAATAATGTCGGCTGGTATTGGTGTGGTAAAAATGCTCTGATGATTGTATGTGTGTGTGTGCAAATATATATATGAAGGGCATATATACAATGCACAATTGTACATATATATATATACTAATTCACTAGGATCGCTGGAATATCAGGCTCGTTTAGTGCATATTTTTGCGTATATTCTTTCACATACACACTCTACCAAATTTGTTTAATTAAAACATTGCTATTTGCGCGCACTGGCATTTTGTTGTGCGGTTGCGCGTGCGGTTAAACAAAAACAACAAAAAATCATACATATTATATATATAATATATAAATATATAAACTACATATTTATTCCTTTTTTGTTGTTGTGTTTTATTGTAGACATTATGCTGCACTAACCGCGAAGTGGCTTTTAGAGTAATGACGTTTTAATGAGGTTGCGCACGGCTTAAAAGCTGCTGCTGCTGCTCCATCAGCCAGCATTTATACATATAAACGTTAGTGTGAGTGTATGCAAAGTAGAAGTACATATGCGGCACATGTTTGGCTTGATGGGAAATTTGTGTGCGGTGCGTATTTCGTGCTGAAAAATCCTGTAAACTACTATGCGCATGCCTGCGCAGAAATTGTGGGTACACTATTAGCGTGGGTGGTGATAAGGAACTATAGCCTGATCAAATAAAAAATCACATTAGATAACTTTTCATAAGTTTATATAATTAAATATAAAATATAAAGAAGCCATATAAAAAGGTACGAAACTAGTTATAATGGAAAATACTTTACAATGTATTTTTTTACCAAATGTAACAAATATTCATAACATATAAATTATTTATTATTATTGGTAAAAAAAATGCAATAATGATCTTGAAAAATCTTTCATTGGCAGGTCGATGTGTTAGATGATGATCAGCGACAAAAAACTAGCTCTAAACTTTAAACAATCCTTTTAAATTACCAGTAACCAATCGAATATGGTTTTCGTATAGATGGTACAAATATAAAAAAATATTATTTATAAAAAGTTTAATAGTGTGGTTTCAAATGAAATATTCAATTTCTACCTAAACTTATTTCACCTTTTCAAATAAACGGAATTATATGGAAAATCTGTAAAAAAAGTTTATTTTTAATTTTTGTAGTTATCTCTGAATATTGCTCTAAATATTCCCCAAAAATATTCAAAATTAACCTGAAAATTACTTTATTTTTATTTAAAAAACTCAATAAAATATCTAATTAAAGGGCTTGAATTTAAAGTGAAAAACTACATTTTTTCAGAATCGAAGAAAACAATATAACGGAATTTAACTTTTTGATGTTGATAACAATAATGTACGAAAAATGTAAAAATGAATCATTTTAAAAAATCCGACTGAGAAACTCATCTGAAGATAAATAAGTTTTCATTTAAAACTCCTACAATAAAATAAATCCTCCAAGCAATGCCAAATTTCAAAAAGAATAAT
Source organism: Bolitophila cinerea (assembly GCA_010015015.2). Lineage (NCBI taxonomy): Eukaryota > Metazoa > Arthropoda > Insecta > Diptera > Mycetophilidae > Bolitophila > Bolitophila cinerea. The sequence continues at coordinate 2,412 of JAAAKO020018785.1, read as the reverse complement.
TAAAAAAATATATAGGGCAAGACTTTCAGTTGTCAGCTCTTAGATTTTTTGATCATAACTAATCATAACTAGTCATATATAAAAAATATTGTTTATATATAACATTCGTTGGAAAGGGCAAGAAAAAAACCTTTAAATTAAACTTAAGAATCATTTAAATTAAAAAAAAAATTACAGCAATTCTTAAAAAGTATCTAAAATTGAGCAACTCAATTTTCGGCTTCCAAGTTGCCACCCATTCCATATTAAAAATGGGATGGCAACCTGCAAACCTACAAAGGTGTCAACAAGTATTTTAACGACATATTGAAATATACTTGCCAAAAATTGCCAATTTATGATAAAATTCTATAAGGATTGTGCAAATTTAATGAAAAAACCACACAGCACAGTCAGGGGTTATAACAATGTTAGAATGTTGAAAGTGGTGGCAACCTGCAAACATATATATTATTTTAAATCCATTTTTATATCAGTCTTTAATTTTATTTAAATTAAAAAAAGATGAAGAGTGCAATAAATGCAAAAAAAAAATTAAAAATGATTAACCCAACAAATTAAAATAAATAAATATGCAAAATTTTAGAAAACAACTTGAATTTAGTAATAAAACACATAAAATGTCTACTAAAAATTGATACAAAAACAAAATTTTTAACACAAATTTTAATAAATGTTGCAAAAAATGTTGTCTCTAAAAATACTAAAATAAAAATATATTTGAAATTTGTATATAAAATAGAATTAAAATAAAATATTTCATTAAAAAAAATATTGTTCCCAAAATATAAAAAAAATGTTTGTTACCAAAAGAAATAAATGTTACCCAGAAAAAAGAGACTGTGTCTCAAATGTCTTTAACGCAAATGTCTTTGTCGCTAATGTATTTGTCCCATAAAGCACTCTCTGTCCGCAGGGCACTATATGATGCTGAAATTGGCTGCGCTGCATATTTAAATGAGACAATACTATAGAGTATTATTTGTCGCATTTGGCCAGAGACTTTAAAAAAATTGTCGCACTTGTCAGGCATATGTTGCAAATGCACGTTTCTCTTTTTTTGAATTGTCGCAAATGTCTTGCAAATTGTATATGTCGTGTTTGGCAAACTAGTTTTTGTCGCATTTGCTGTTTCTCAAAAGTCTACTTTCCGTATAAATTTGGGTACACATGGGTACTTTATTGTTAGCCAATTTAGAATTAATAAAAAATACCAAAAGACCTTAATTCTGGCGTGAAATATCAATACTGACATCCATCAAAGAAACTAAATGAGATAATGAGATAAATACTTTTTGTTTAGCTTTTGTATAAAAATAAATAAAATAAAATGTCCCGAAATGAATTATTTACCAGATCTTGCTCTCATAATATTTTCATTTCAGCTGTTGTCATTGTTTTAAATGTTTGTTGTTTATTTACAACAGACAATGCGATTTTTGTACATTACAGATTGTAATCGAATTAACAAATTTACAAACAAACAAACCCTTTCAAAAGCGAAGATATGCGATTGTTAAACTGTGTCTACTGGCATCACCCATTTTTCCATATCAAACACTTTGCCATCAGACAGACGTGATGTGCCTTCCTACGCCCTGAGTTTAGCTGTCATCCTATGACATGGTGTAGAGCACGAGCCATACTCTTGATCATACACAGCCTCGTTTCACCCGGTTAAACATGCAAATTAACTGCATAAATGTATATGCTTCCGCAAAGACGCACGCATTAAGTGAGCGCTTCATACATATACAATACAATATAAATGTATTATATATATACCTTGTTCTAGTGTCAATGAAGCACCAACCACGTGGCACATTGCGAACATAATTATACTCTATGTCTTTATATTATATACTATACCTATACGTGTGTATGAATAAAAAACAAGTAGAGTATATTCTGTATAGAGACATTTTTCTTCAATGTAAACCAACGACAAATTACATATGTTTGTATATAATACTCTAGTATACGTATTACGTACGTACAAGTACATTGTTTGAGTGCACGTGTATATATCACCTTGCATAGTTCCATTTTCATCCCCTATTCAATTTGTCTGATTGGCTGCTTATGTGTGCGTGTGTATGTACGCGCGTGCACCTATTCATGTGAATTGCATCTCATTACAACCTCGTTCGCACTGTATAGGGCATATTAATATTATACAATATATATATATATATATATACAATCGCAAACGATCATATACACACATTCTTCAATCTGCGGCGTTGTAATATATAAGAGTTGACAGCGTCGTCGTCGACGACGACACTGCCTGCTACTGCTCCCTGCTGCTTCTGCTTCTGCTACTGGCTGCTGGCTGGCGGAAAAGTGTTCTTGATGCCCTGATGCGCGTTCAAAATTTTCCGCCAGTACACGCGCTCGCGCATTCATGTC